>JAQLOL010014184.1:0-12349 GCA_029783665.1 Naso thynnoides
TTTTCGCTCATCGACCTGTATCGGGTTTGACCGGAGCAAAGTTACAGCCCAAAAATGGCTATGACTGGCAGACCTCCCGGACATCAGACAAAATACTCCAGACTTGTATGCACCTCCAGAGGTACCGCAGGACAATGTTTTTAACTCTACTTGGATCACCAGTCATTGAGGCCATCACAGGTGGTGCAGGGGAAGATGTGGCTGACTTCTGGCTAGGCTACATCACTGTCCTACCTGGCTTCCTATCCCAAGCATCTTGCTAGCCAACGTTCAGTCTGTTGGCAACAAACACGATGAGCTCCACTGCACATCACATCAGCTCACAACAGGACACGAGACACAGCTGTGTGTTCTGTTTTACTGAGATCTGGCTGAACTCGGATACCATGGACAAGGACTCCTGACGGACATAAGCTTATTGAATACCCACTCAATGAGGAAAAGTTTCAAGTGACAGAGACTGATGTTAGCGGAGTCTTTCGATCTGTTGGAGCATGCAAAGCAAATGGTGTGGATGGCATTCCATCCCATGTCTTTAAGACCTGCTATAGCCAGCTATTATAAGTTTTTACAGACTTATTTAATTAGTTGCCGTCATTCTGTGGCTCCTACATGCTTTTGAAAAACCCTCATTGTGTTTGTGCCCAAGAAAACACCTGAATCCTGTCTTAACAATTATAGACCTGTTGCCTTGACCTCAGCTGTAATCAAATGCTTTGACTCATGTAAATCTTAAAATTCCAGCCGACTTTGATCCATTACAGTTTACATATTGGTCAAGAAGGACTGTGGAAGAAGCTGTGTCTTTCGCAGAGCGTAAAGTATTCATCTTAAAGGTAAAAATGCCTATGCCGGATTGTTGTTCACTGACTTTAGCTCTGCGTTTAACACTGTTCTATCTAGATTGGTGCCAACACTCAGTGACTTTGGCCTTTGTAACTCCATCTGTAAATGGCTATATGACTTTCTGTCAGGCAGACCTCAGACAGTGGGAGTAAATAACAGCTTCTCATCCACCAGTCTCCTCAACACAAGGGTTGCTGCCTTAGTCCTCTACTCTGTAGTACTACTCCACTCTGCCAAAAACCATAATAACTGCATTGTGAAATTTGCAAGGGATCATTATTGATTTTAGAAGTTTAAAAACTATGCTGCCACCACTCTACACCAATGATGCTCCAATTGAAATTTTTAACAGCTTCACATTTTTTGGCATTCTGGTCTCTGATTCTCTTTCTTGGTCTCCAAACATCAATTGTGCCCTTAAAAAGACACAACAGAGATTGTATTCTCTGAGATGCCTGAAAACGTTTGGTATATCTATTATTAAAGCTCGTGTTTAACTTCTATCATGCCACAATTGGGAGCATTCTCATGAGAGGCATATTGGTATGGTTTTGCAACATGACTGAACAAACCCACAAAAAACTTAGTAAGATAGTGAAAACAGCTTCAAACATTACAGGAGCCCCACTTCCTAAGATCCACGACATCTATACCTCCAGTTGTAGAGAGAAGGCCTTCAGTATTATGGAGGACACTGGTCACTCAGCACATGGCCTATTCTCGACTGTGGAGCATCAGAACTCAGACCAGACACCTCAGAGACTGTCTGAAAGTAAAGAGACTACTAAATTCATGTAGAAATGTATTTCTAAAGTGGTTTATATGGAATCGTGAGTCCTATATTATTGTTGTTGTGTATCATAGGCTTTGGGACCTAATTGTGGGTCCTAAGGGCCCACCAGGGGTCTTGTAGCCATGTATTTTAGACATTTTGTAGATCCTGGGATCTAACTGAGGGTTCTAGGGGGCCTATTATAGGTCTTGGGGGCCCATATGTATTTTTAGGTTCCATGGGATAGGAGAGAGCCAGGGCAAGTACTTTTCATCGCTTTTAATATAGTGTGTGCCTTTTATCTATATGACTATTTAGTTGAATTTGAACAGATGAACAGATGTGCGATATTTTTCCATCTCTCTCTATGTCTCTCTGATCAGAAAATTTGTCACATTCATTATTGATGGCCATTATCAAAGCCAGACTCAATATAGATCGATACGGCTGCCATTAGTTGGGCTGCCTGGACACCACTGGTTTGCAAGCCACAGCAGTGCTGTGGGGAAGCCAAAGTACAGTTAGAGGTAGAGAGTGTGTCACAAGCAGAGGTAGGATTTTGAAAGTAGAAAAGGGTTAGGAAGAGTCTGGTACTGACAGCATACAACTAATCCAACTCACACGATTGATTCTTTTCCTCTGAATTCTGACATCAACATACAAGGCCAACTTATTTTAACTTCTGCACTGATTTGATTTGATTTCCCTACTAATCCTGATGGAATCGGTGCGGGAAGAGATCTTTTAGTGCCTGCTAAGAGGATGCTTCCTCCCAAATGGAGAGAAGAAACAAAATATATAGCTTTCCATCTCTCACTCTCTCTCTCTCATTATTTCCACGCTTGAAGAGACCATTTCTGATGTGTGTAGTTAATTGTAGGAGATGGACATATGGCAAAAACGCATCTCATTTTCTTGGACAGAATATGTATTGCCATGAAAGACTGCTCTCTGTTTTCTTCCCCCAGCTTCTTTCCTGTCCTTCGTCTCATTAGGCAGGCCTTGGTTTCCTAGTTTATTTCAGATTTCTTCTGACAGCAAATTTCTCCTGAAGGTGTTTGTGCTGTTGTATAAAAATATCTCTTGTCTTTAGAGATTTGCAGTCCCTAATTGTGATTTTTTTTTTCCATACAGTCTTAGGGTTGTTTATGCTGCAAATTGGAGTCTTGGCAGGCTTTTCAGTGAGAAGGGGGCAAGGTCACCAGCCTTGCATCTGCTTCAAAAATGAGTCTTAATTGACTGAAAAGGCTCAAACTCTCTCAAAGGTCAGAGGCAGCAGCAAGGTGTATTTACAAAGTAAATAATTGACGTAGAGGAAGAGTGGGCTTGCTCTCAAAGGGGGTTTGCTGACAATCTGCTCACTTTCTGTGCACTTGAACAGACAGTTAATCGAGACTAAAATTTTTCTCTGTGGCATTAATATCTTTATAACCTGCTTCTCATTACATTCAGACTAACTGACATCCCTTTATTTGAAATAGTCAGTGGTAGAGAGCAATGTTAAATTTAACCACAAACAGGGATTTTAATCCTGTTTTACAGACTTTTTAAAAGTGATATTTCATCACAGAATTTGGTTTTATATATCAAGTACTCACCATTAGATGTCCTGAATTGAAGACTTATTTTTCCTTCCAGTGTTCCTCCGCAGTAACCATATAATTTAAAAAATGAATGCTCCCTTTTGCTGACAGCCTATAGGAGTTCACTCGCGAAGTTGTTAAAAACTATCGAAAAAATGTCCATCCAAAACGCGAAAATCCAAAAATGCCTTCATGTAGAATAATCCAAGTGTTCTTTATTGTGTTGTATGCTTCATACTTCTAAAGAAAATGGCCGAAATGAAGTATTTTGGAACTGTCAAGCACAATAAAGAAGACTTGGATTAATTTACACAAAGCTGTTGAAATTTTAGATGGACGTTTTTAGATAGTTTAAATGTTTTTACGCGTGTTCTCCATAGGCTGACTGCTTCCCTACCACCTTTGATAGGAACAGATATTTGTCCTGCACTAATTGTAAAAACATGAAATTTCATATGATGAAATTACCATTTGCAGCAAAAATGCTAATAGAATATATTCTGAGCTATATTTAATATGGCACGTTTTCTATACAATGTAAGGAACACTGTCAGAGGGCAGCAAGTATCATTTCAACTGTTTGGGTTTAGCTTAAAATCTTGAGTCATTTAGTCCAGGTATATACAAGTGAAATGAAAACAAAACTTAAATTTACACTCAATGAAGCTGTACTGTGGAAATTCAGAAGGTAAAGAAAAGCAGACAGTTTCCGTAAGTGAAACAAGGTGGGCGATATCACTATGACCTACAGAGTCAGAAGGTCTCAAAATGTTGATGTTTCATTCAGGGTTGCTGCAGGCTTAAGATCCCTATGAGATGCAAAGGGTCATGAAAAAGTACCTATTTCATTGGTCTTTTTACCTTTAACATTAACCAATAGCAAAATTCTAACAATTATGCTAAATGTTCATTGTACTGTTTTTTTTACTGATTAATGTAAACAATTCAACCTGTTCATTAACATTTTTACAATTTTTCTCAACGCTTTAACGCAAGTTTGTCACTAGAGCAGAAGAAGATCAGCCTCACCCTGGGGCGTTACGCCTAGCGTCACAACCAAGTCCTAAAGAGACTTGTCTCCTGGTTGACATTGGCCAGCAGTTTGTATTTCCTCCAGAGACTGCAACCACCACCCTGAGGCCTGATGCAGTTCTGGTTCCCCTCTCTTTAGGAAGGTCTTTATCATCAAGCTTATTGTTCTTTGGGGGTACTCAGAGGATGAGGCTTATGAGCACCAATGCTATGACAAGTTAGCTGTAGAGGCACAACATCAAGGCTGGAACACCAAGTTCTATCCTATGAAAGTGGGATGCAGAGGGTTTGTGGCAACATCTATCACCAGATTGCTCAGAGACCTAGGAGTCCGAGGTCAGTGCCTGCCCCTAACCATCAAAGCCATGAGAAGCAGCCAATGACTCTGGATGAAGAGGCAAGACCCCTGCTGGGCACCAAAGTAGCAGGCCAGGCAGACACAGAGGTGGGTGTTTCTGTGACATCAGAAGTCACTGTCGAGCCCTCCAGAGGCATCGTGGGCTCATCAATGAAACACTAAGGAAGGAGGCCACTTGAAAACCCCTCTGTGTTGACTGTGTATCGGCAAGTACACTCTCTTGGTAAACACTGTGCTTTTGAATCTTGTATGAGATTACAGAAAAAGAAAAATCAATATTCAAATGTACAGTATGAAATTTGCCGCACTGACCCACTAAGAATTGTTACACAACTGCAGCATTTTAGTGTTTGTCAGCACAGTGTTGGTTTTAGGGCCCACAATTGTGTTAACCTCAGTGCTGTACATTCATCTACCCTTTGTTCAGCAAAACAAAACAAAACAAAGTCCAAAACCGAGCCGTACACAACCAGTTCGACACATTAAGCAGCTTAAGAGCCTAGGGTTTTTCTAAGGAGTTAATGGAGACAGAGACAGTGATAAAAGAGAGAGAATGTTAAATGAACAATCATCAAGTGGACACAAAGACTGTAGGTGAATGATTATGTTGCTTTTTGTCTCCTGGATGTGCAAATAGTAAACCACCCCTCCCCCCAAGGTTTAAGTGCCATACCATTCTATATCTCCAAATATTTGTTCAGTGGCAGGAGAAAAATCTCATGTCTCCTCAAATATCTCACATAATACCTATTAAAGCTTCTCCAGTTAGAGAATTGAAGACAGGCATACAGTAATTACGGAGGAAGGAGGATGGAGACAACTCTGCATAGGACATACTGCAATGTGTGGATGTGCAGACACATTAAATTCTCTGAACAAGGTTACACAGATCATCCCATTACCTTACATCATTTCAGGACACATGTCTGAATTTTTTGGTGCTGAATCCATTAAGCTTCAGCATCGCGAGCACACAACATTACAGTCTGACACACACACACACACACACAATTATTTATTTTCTTCTATAGTTCTTTATCTTTCTGATGCTTCAGTGGTCAGCCAATAAGAAAAAAACTATTAAATACACCCAAAACTGACCAAAATTCCTTCCATGTTCTTACTTTCAATAACTAATCAGTTGATGATTAGTATTTAGAAATGTGTAATCTAAAATCAGTCTGCTAATAAATGTATCCAGGGATCTGCCCAGTGCAGCAATTAATTGTGTTAACTGCTCAAAGTGTCTGTCAGCGTTTCCCTCAATATGGCTGCCTCATTATCTCCTCTGAGACACTGGCTGTCACTCAGCCTTGCAAATTAGTGCATTTCATCATCAACACATGAGAGAAGAGCCGGAGAAATGTGTCCGGCAGCCATAACGAGGCATGATCAGTGTCACATGAGCGTCAGAAAATAATTAAATAAATTTAAAAAATAAACCCTTCCCTGCAAAGCTAAATAATAATAATGATGACAATAATCAAGCACATGGCTTTGGGGATTATATCCTGGTAACATTAAGTAACTGATCTGAATTTTCTCATTAATCTTCCTCATGGACCAAGAAGCACATAGTTTTATTTTTTTCCTAAAAAAGGGGTGGGATAAATATGCTTTTCACTTCTTCTCACTCCTTTTCAAATTTGTAAACAAAGTCATCAAGGGTTAGAATATTTCTTTTGCTTTTTGCTTTTCTGTAAATAATTTTTTTCTCTCCTGTCTGTCAACATTTTTTAAATCAATTTTAATGTTTTTGAATTATTATTTCTTTTCTGTCTGTCATTTTTTTGTTCTTTATATATTCGATATAAACATTTCAATCAACCAGTCAATCAATCAATCATCCATCCACCAATCAAACCAAGAGCTCCTCTTAAAATGACAAACACATGGCTTAAAAATCCTGTTTAGCATTGTTTTTCCCCCTTGTCTTTCTCATGGGGGTCAATTTATATATTTATTTATATTCCAGGGGTAAACAAAATTATGAAACAAGTGAAAACAAAAAGTTAATGGTAGATTCAAGAAAAGCATATATATAAGCATATATAAATGACGGGTGTGAAAATATTACAATACCAGTCGACATAAAAAAAAAACAAAACAAAAAACAACTTGTCAATTGTATGAATATGGTAAATAAGAAAAACAAATGATTTTTGGCTTAACAGAGCAAACAAAGCCTCAGTTAGATGTGAGTGCTGAATATAGGCTCTCATGGATGCTGACTTCTGTCACCTTGAACACAAGAGCCATCCATTCCTCTTTGTGACCAATGGGAAGAGTGAGTGCACACGTGGGTGGAAAAATGTAGTCTGTACAGGCTGAGGTGGCACTCAGCCTTAATTAGATAAAATAAAACTGTGTGTATATATATGTGCTGGTGTGCATGTGTGGACTGAGAGAGCAGGTTGACAGAGACAGATAGGGAGAAAGAGAGACTGTGTTGACAGAAGGCCACTGGGGCTCCAGGCTTGCCAGGGGCAGTCAGTTAGTCTGGTTGAAGCCACTGTTACAGTCCATTTCACAGCTGTCCATGTCACTCTCCCAGGCACACACACACACACACACACACACACACACACACACCCTCAAGGCTGCCATGCTGAACAACGGGTACGATAAACAGAAAATTGACTAAATATAAAACAAACAAAGCAAAAAAACAAACAAGGCAAGTTAGCAAGAAGACAATCTAGCCTCCAGACAAAGCAAGGCTGGAATTTTCTTGGAAAGAGCAACTAAGTCTTTAGCTAACACTGCTTTCCTTAAACCTAACTTTTTTTCGCGTTAACCGATCAAAGGTGGAACATGGACTGGATAAGGGTCTCCAGTTGTGACAAATCCACAGCTTTTTAGTGTTTCTCAGTTCAGTTTCTTAACATCCAACTCTGCTCCCATCAACCTCAAGTGTGAATCCACTGCACACCAACAGCCCAGCTCCAAACAGCAGAAAGACAAAGTTAGCATCCAGCGACAGAACACAAAGGAGAATTTTGCAGCTAAAGAGACCTCAGATTTTCTTACCAGTCTATGGGCGTCAAGCAAAGGTAAAAGAGGAATGAATACTGTACTTACTTTCATCACGTAACCACAAACATCACTTCAATTGGATGTTTATGTTGCTCTGTGACTGTTGAATGTGTAAATAACCAACTATTTTTTAATATGGTTACCCATTTTGTAGATATTAATATGTGTCTGTTGTGTTTACAGATTGTTCCATGTCCCCTAAGGGATTGAAAAATCATTTTTTTGTAGCTAAAGTTGTGTGGCACACAGAAAACCCTGGACAAGAGCTCAGAATTAAAAACCAGTCTGTTGCTCTTTTAACAATAAATGGTAATGCAGAAGTTCGAGAAACACATGCCTGATGGTAAAAACATTCATTTCAATATTACATCACTTTGATGCTTTGAAGGTTCAGCAGCTGCAGTAACCTGTTAACGGCTACCTGATTTAATTTCTGCATCCTCATGCTGTACTTTCCATCTTTCTCTTCTCTCCCTCTAAACTGTGTTTTATGTACTGTGATCAATTGCATTGCAGCGTCAGTTCTCCCCTTCCGCCCACTTATGCTGGTGTCCAAGTGCCCAGAAACACCATATACCACTGAGGCAAGAGGCATTAGAGCCTTGAGAGCTAAGCCTCCTGCTAATGAAAGCAATAAATATTTCCCATGAGAGGTCAAATGTTAATATAATCTGCAATTACATGTACTGTGAAGTGCATTTATGCATTACAAAAATCTCCACTTACATTCAGTTTTGTAACCCTAAACCTAACCAAACTCGGTGCTCAAGCAAAGTTGAAAACGACTTGGCCTAAATGTCCTTTTACCTACCGTTAGTAGGTGATTTTTGCTTGAATTGATTGATCACTGCCCTTGACTGAGACTGCAAGGCATAGCAATGTTTTTCACACTCATCCCTTGTCCTGGACTGAAATGGGAAAGCTGCATTTAATGTTAGGCATATATTTTTTTATACTTCTTTTTGGCTTTGTAGTTATCCTGACTCTGAAGTTTTATTTAAAAATGTCCTAAATGCACAAGCTGGGCAAAAAAGTGAAAGCAGTTCTTACGTGCAGTTTCTTCTTGGTTTGTATCATTCCCTCTAAGTCTTTGTTATTGTAGTCTGATATCTATAAGATTTCTAATGTGGATAGCAGCTGATTGTTAGCAACCAGATAAGGCTGACAACCAGCTGCACATGTACTCCACTAGTCAGTTGCTATTAACTTTATTTACTCTAAACCATGCCCACTTCTGGTCTTTCATCTAAACACACATGAACAGACAGATAATTAGTTGGTCGAACAGATACAGTTGCTGATAATGATGTTTATGTGCTACTGCGTACATGCATGGTGATCAGGCCTAAATAACAGGACTTTTTCTGAAGTTCCTGAAAAGCTGTCATGTTTGGAGATGAAAGGTTTTTCCCTGAAAACAGCGATATGTTGCTTCCATCTGTAAATCTGACATGTGAATTGCTTACAGTGCACAGCCGCACATCTGGACACGATTCTGGATGTGTTCTCCCATCTGTTCACCTGGTGCTGATGTTCACTAAATCGCAGAACTGCTACAAACCCGTGAATGTGTTGGTAGTCATGCTTTGTTAATCTGTTCGCTATGTCATTGTCAATCATTTGTAAAATCATTCAAACTTTTTGCAATGTACTGAAGGAGTGTTTTGCTCGCAAAATACCAGTCTTCCTGCATGAATGGATTTTTTTTTTAAATCTTAAAGGAAGTATAAAGGCTTGCTCAGATGTGGTTTTAATAAAATACTAACATACCAATACAGTCTTACGAATCTCCTTAAATTTCTACCGACCTTACTGAATTTTTCAGATTCCTGCTGTTCAGTGTACTCTTGAAGTTTCCAGCCCTTTCAGTTTCTTTCTATAACAGCCTTTTCACTCCTGTTTAAATGTTATTATCTTTGTTTCTATACATTCATACTACCTAGCACATAACTGATTATTGTGATTACTTGAAAGGAGAATCAACCTGAGCCCCTATTTCCCCCTGTGTGTGTGTGTGTGTGTGTAAGTGATGGAAAAAGTAATTTGGAAGTTGATCCAGTATTGAGGCCAATACATCTGAGAAACAAGCTAGAACAGGCTTCCTGGGGGCAAATGTGCACTGTCAAAGTTCATCCACTGAAAGTACTTGTTCTCACCACTGACGGCTCAAATCGATAGTGTAAGTCTCTGACAACAGCATGCAAATCATTTTTCTTAAATAGGGCCCAGGCTGGCACTGTTGCCTGAATAAATGTAATTTTATGGCCTGTTGTTTTGTTGTTTCTTCTTGTTGCATCTTGCTCAAATTGTTGTTAGTTACTAAAATTTATTCCCTCCTGTAGCTATACAATAAAACACGTAGCAAAACCCAGCATTTAACCGTTTGAATGCAATTTTTCTCAACACTGTAATTTGTGAGAATGTCTATAATCTACTTCACTAATTATTTAAAAGGCTGCTCATTATGTCAACTGCTCTTTCCTCACAATTACGGGACAAAGAGGTTTTCTCTAGCTTCAACAGTTACTGACTGTACATTCACAGCTTTAGAATTTTGCTTATCTTTCTGCTGTTTTTGCTGCAGATCGACCACATGTAGAGAAACAGGAAAGTATATTCCACAGTAACCCTGCCAAAGCAATGATAATACCATGCAAGAATCACATTTTATAGATATGAAAACAAGTGTAGAGTAAGCTATTCACTGTCATAATGTCATCTATTATGTACCTATTATTATGGTATCTACCAAAAAAATGTGGTGACTAATATGTGTGTAAATGTAAAGTGAATACTGAGAAAAACAACCAAACTCCGGTGACTGAAGTTCTCAGACTGACGAAAGATCATAAGCATCATAAAGACAGAGCTCAAAGAATTTAAGTCTACCAACCAAACTGAGAGTGTCACGTAGAAAAATGAAATGAGTTTGCAATGTATTCATAGAGGAAAGGAATACAGTAATTTGTGGGCATGATTTAGTAATTCCAGGCCATGAATTATTAATTTGAGAGGATTAAGTAGCCTGTGCACAGGATTGATTATACTGGAGGTACAAATTGCTCATTTGTGCTTGAGAATTATCAAACATTTTACCCTTGACACCTGCTGGCTCCACAGTTTTATTCCATTGTAAGTAGTTAATTTAAAAACAGGTGCCAGTATGAATATTAAAGGCCTGGTAGTCCTGTCACCCACAGGCCTGACAGTACCACTTGAAAAATGCTGCATAAGCACTTTGTCTATCATAAAAAAGTTGTTGAAGTTTTGTTAGTTTTATATGTCGCCCCAGGTTCTTTACACAAACGGGTCTTTTTTTTTTCTTAATATGTTTTCTTAATCTATATTTAAGATATTAATAATAGTAACAGATAGTTATGTGAGGGGTGAAGTATTAGACTAAATGATAAAAATTCAACATATTTTCATCTTTATGCAACAAATTTGCATAAAACCATATAAATTATGGAGTCACAGAACAACACTTACAAGATTAAGCTGTGTACAAACAATTTGCATGAAAAAAGCTAAAGTTAAAACCAACAAATCAAAAGGAATTCAATGGACCCTCTATTCCACCGCTGAAGACCTTGACTTTGCAGAAGACGTTGTCTCCCATCATATTCATGTCTGCAAGAAAAGACTACCAAGCTCCAGTCCTATGGACAACAAATAGGTCTGGTGATCAACAGCAGTAAAACTAAGGTCATGCCCATCAACATAAATACACCAAAAGAAATAGTAATAGATAAACAATTCTTAAAAAGCACTGATAACTTCACATACCTACTGTAGGAAACACCATTTACCATGATGGGTGTACAAGTCAAGATATTCAAAACCCAGTCAATAAAGGACACACAACCTTCATAAGTATTAAACAAATCTGGAAATCCGACCACTACAGCACCAAAACCAAAGTTGTGTACTATCAACGCTACTCTACAGTGTAGGATGTTGGAAAACACCAGAAAAGGACACTCCCAAACTGTCCACTTTCCACACATCATGCCTGCAGAAGGTCTGGCATATATTCTGCCCAAGACCATGTCAAACAATAACCTCCTCAATATCACCCAACAAGATGACATGCACTCCATAACCAAGAGACGCAGTATGACCTGGATTGGCCATGTGCTCAGAATTTATGTCAAAGCCATCACAAGAGTTGCATTACACTGAAACCTGAAGGGAAGAAAGGCAGGCCCAAAATGACATGATGCAGGACAATAAAGAAGGAACTTCAACAACACCAACAGAGCTGGAGGACCATAGAGACGTTGACAAAAGACAGAAGGAATTGGAGGGACTTTGTTGCTGTCCTACGTGCCAGCCAGCATAATGGGGATAAGTGAGTGGGTGAGTAAGGTCACAACAAAGTTGTTTGAAGTCATGTTACATGTCTAGACCACACTCTATGATTATATTATATTAGATTTAGTAAAACAAAATAAACAAATAAATAAATACATAAAATTCCCACATAAGTAAGCACTTGGTGACAGTGGTGAGGAAAAACTTCCTTTTAACAGGCAGAAAGTATTAAATTGACATCCGTGATGTTATGAAGGTTAAAAAAGAAAAGAACAAAGTAAAGGAGTGGTGCATTCAGGAGGAAAATTAGGGCTTTGGTAGCACAAGGCTTCTTGATTTCAGCCTGTGATGACTTTTCCAGATGCATGGTTCTCTCCACCACATTTTTTCTTTCATACTGACATTTTT
>JAQLOL010014185.1:0-12343 GCA_029783665.1 Naso thynnoides
GATATTATTTGGAATTTTATAGGAAAACTATGTAGAAAGACAGGAGCGCTGCATGTATGAACAACAACAGCAAGCAAGACGCAGCAGATCAGCGACACAAACGGGCTGCAGAGGTAAATGTAAGACGTTTGTCCCGAGCGTAAGATTCACAGCAGTTTTTGTCTGCAGCTGAAGATCATGGAAAGTATTAAATACCAAACAAAAACAAACAAACAAATCGAAGCACAAAAATTTATAAAAATTAACAACAGTAAACACTGTTCTCAGAATAAAATAAAGCTTTGGCATCCTGATGAGCAGGGTTTAATTGTGCTAACCACATATTAGAAACGTGCTGAGCTTGAGCCTTAGACATTTGTTGCATGTCACTCATTGTCTGTTACATGACTGTTGTTATCTTTCTGCTCTTTGTTATCAAAGACATAAAAGGGCGCTGAAGACACCTTCAGCTCCACACTGTTAACCTGTAGTCTTGGAGACAATTAAAACACTGAGGATATCATTTAGAAAAAACTCTAAATTTTCCTAATTAAACTTCAATTATATCTTTTATGATGTGCTATGCAGTAAATCTAAGAAAAGGTGCACTTTGATCCACAAATCAGAAAGACATTTAATGAGACGTCTCTTTCAAACTGCTGCATCTAGAGGACAAGACAAAAGACACTGAACAAAGTAGGCCTGTCTTTCTTAATTAAATGTTAGCCACTTTCATCTCGCCGATTTATTTATACCAAGACAGACAGCAGCTTTTTTAAACTGGTGGATTCATGAGACCTGCAGTAGGCGTTGTTGGTGGGTGTATACTTACTGAAATAGCTCTCATTTCCCCACTGTTTACACAGATTGTCTCATTCCACATCAGTGTTTATGCTTCACACAATAGTGAGCAGGATGCCTCCTCCTGCTTCTCACATACTTTCTGAAGGTTACTTACACCTACACATGTCCTAAACGTAATATCCCTTATAAACAAATTTAATTAGAGGGAAGTGATGTTCATAAGGCTTAACTGTGAGCTGTGCTGAGGGGCGGGGGTGGGGCGGTAGGCAGACGCACAGCTGCCGTTAATCACCTTGCATTTTCAGATTGGTTAACGGAGGTTATTTTCAGAGTTGCCATGGCGGCGAGTTGCGAAGTGATGACAAGGTGCGTGACAAAAGTTGCTCATGGATGGTGTGTAGAGAGCACAGCAGCAGAGTTTGTGTGTGTAATTGATTCTATTTAAACTTCAGTACAAGATTGTCATTAAAAGTACCGAAAAAACTTGCCAGAATACTTTCTGTGCCTTGTTGGTATGGAGTGTAATGCTGTGAAATGTAAAAAACAACTGCAGTGAAAGAAGAAAAAGAAAAGTTTGATGAAAATACAGCTTCAGGTAGAAGTTTTGGATCAGGTGGCTGTTTGAAAATGTGACCAGATTAAGCTCCAAATATTCATCTCAGTACAGGGTCACATCCACCTCTTAATAAAGAAACTTACATCAATGAAGATAGATGAAGTACAAAAGGCACCGGGAAATACGTCAACATTTAGCCTGCTCACCCGGGTCTCATAATTACAACAGAAGTAGAACTAAGTTGAGGTGAGAAACAGGGTGTAAACGTTAAATGTATGCATTCCCATTAAACACGAAACCCTGATCTTAGCAGGATAACAGGGATTTTTTTTGACCAGTGGAAAAGGGGCTTTAGGTTATGTTTGCAGTTTATATGAGAAAACTGAAACTTTCAAAGCCTTGGAATTTATTGCATTCACAGGCATAATTCACTGCCTTTTTGTTTGTGTGTGTATCAATTACTCACTCTTAATGTATTTTGTATTGTATTTTGTATAATGTATTTTTTGTATTTTGTAGAATATATTTATTTTCTTCCAGTGTTTTTCCACGCTAAAAAGATGTTACACTGGGCTTTTGAGAGTTTTGGATAGACGCTTTTAGATGGTTTTGATGTTTTGACACTGTATCTCCACAGACTGCCAGCAAAAGCAGCTAAAGCGAGTGGCTCGTTTTTTTGGGGAAAAAAAAAAAAACTGTTTAGCATGGAGAAACCTGGGAGAAAAAAACAATCTTCTTCTCAAGACATCTAAGGATGATAACCAGAGTTTTGCAGTGACATATCACTGTGTGTTCTGATGCCACACTTTACTGAAAAGTTAAGATTCTTGTGATTCCGTGGATGGGGATCCTTTATAGATACAATCAAAACAGTCGTTAAAACTCAAGTGCATTGAGCTCTCATCTATTAGTAGTTATTTAGAAACATGATAGCGTTTAAGAACAGAAAAGTCCGTGTCCATCCGTCAACATCATGAGTATGAGCAGGCGCAGGTTCACGTAGTGAAAACTTCTCTGCAGACTGAACTTTGAAAGGAATGGAAATTGTACATATCAGCCTCTCCATTTTTTTACCCAGCAAAGGCACAGGGTGAAAGCTGTCACACACACACACACACACACACACACACACACACACACACACACACACACACACACACTGCATCCACATAAAGGAGGGAAAGGAATATGACAGTTGTCACAGCTTTTGTAATAAACAGGTGAGAGGAAGGAGGCTCAGCAGAAGAGTCAGTTAATAAATCGCTCAGTGTTTCCCACCACCACTCTCTCTTTGTCCACTTCCTTTGCTCTCTCCACCCGTCCATCACCCTTCAAACCCTCCTCTTGCCTCCTCTCTTCTCTCTTTTCTCTCTCTCTCTCTTTCTCTTTGCATTCAGCTGCCTCTGATTTAGATATTTACCTCTGTATCTTTTCACTTCCACTTCTGTCCCTTCTGTCCGTCACCATCCCCCACCCCCACCCACTTTGAGCTCCAAGATGTTATTTTCATATCAGGTATCTCTCCGGCATCTCATCTATCTGTGCTGTGGCCTTTGACAGAATCAGAATGTCATTGCTACCTTAAGAAAGTTTTGCATTTGGGTCATTTTTTAGTCCAAATCAGGCATTACAGTGGTAAGCTAAAGTTGGTGTGGTGATGTGTGAGTGTCTGTACATTTAGGGACCATACCATATTTATATGGAGGGTGCGGGGGTGGGGTATAATTTTGATGGTGGTGTGCAGAGGTGTGTCTATGTCCAGACTTTTTTGACTGGTGTCGGCGAAGAGGGGCGCTGAGTTATGCGACAGTGGCATGTGGGACGTGCCGATACGTTAATCGTCCTAGCAAAGTAGCTTGAAGTACTAACACACATACACATGCACCTAACAGCATTAAAATAGTATTAATTTACTATTTTTGTCCACACTAATCATATCTGCACTGACATTACAGTGTTTAAAGTTCAATTTAAACGATAAACATATCTACCACCCACAACACAGAGTGGCACCATACCAATTTAATATACAGTAATATAAATGAAGTTATTCTTTTAAGAATTTGTACTTTAAAAAGATGAATTACATACAAATGAAAAAACTGTGCATTTGAAAACAGGATTTCAGTAAAAAATGCCCACAAAATAAAAATCCCGGTGCCTTGTTTACTTGACCAAAAAAGGACAACACAATAATAAATTAAAGCTGCAAGCAGTGTTGAATGGGCCCTTGCGCCCTGCGCCGTCAGGGACGGCCACATCGGGCTAAGAGCATGTAGTCTCTGTCTTCAGTACGACAACTTTGTGAAAATGATACAGTAACTTTAATAACAGGCTTACTTCCTGTTCCCAGCAGGGGGTACAATGTTCGTCAGCTGTTGTTGGCATGTCAGTCTCCTCGGAGGGGAATTCTAAGCACACATTTAAAATTTCAGACAAACCAGATAATGTAACGTGAAGTTACGACAACTTCCTGTCCATGGCAAATAATGCCGTCATTGTGGTGCTGGTGTTTGATGAAACCTCCCATGGTTAATTATTCATCATCATTAAGGTGTAAACATCACTCACATTGAAATAAAGTAGAATCAGTCAAACCTTTAATAAGCTGCACATTGTTGAACAAATCATATCACTTCCTGTTGCCAGTGGGTGGGGCTATAACTGTGAGTGAATATCGTTAAACAGATGTGTTCAGGAGGGCACCCTTGTGAAATATTTTTTCACACACTGTGACTCCAAAACCAAAGAGTAATAACTTTTGATCTCAAAGAGGTTAAGAGTCCATGCAGCGATTTTCATGAGAATCCGATAAAATCCCTAGGAGGAGTTCGTTAAAGTACACAACCAAAGACAACATGAAAGATGGACGGAGCTTACCGCTCTGAAAAATGAAGCCAATGCAGAAGGGCAATAAAGCTGCATTCTACCAAAAGGTCGGCAGGGGTCACCCCTGCTGGTTTCAAAAAGAAGTCTACCGTCATGAACACCTATTGTAAAATGTTGAACCTTACAGCAGAAATAAACATATTTACAACCCGTTTCAAAAACCGATTTTGGTCTCTATGGCTAATTTCTTATACTGTGTTGACTGGATCGGACTTGAATTTTCACATAAGCCATCCATTTATTTTATTTTAAGGCTTAAAGTTGTTCATAATTAGGGGCAACTTTGAATGACAGGTGGTCTCGGTTCCCTCAGCCTCCTCCTAAACCTGGTACCATTCGGTTTCATGGCAGTGTCATTTAAATAGCCACCATGAACTTGTTTATATAGTCTAAAGTTATGCTTGTGCAGCGTTTGGATGTGCAAATAGATTGTAGCGACTCTTCTGTCCTCCAAAGTCGCTGTGAGAGGATGTGGTCCTGTATATTTGTGTGACGCGCTGTTGCTTGAACATAAGCACGCTGAATTCAGGTGAAGTTTAAACATTTAATGAACAATGCAACTTTCCAGGTGGCTTTCCGGTTACAAACGCATTAGTGGGGAAACGTGCACACTGTTTGCGGTATGTAACGAAGACTGATCAAGCAAACAAAGGTGTACAAAAACGTAACAAAACGGTCAACAAAAATTACGGCTACCATCCCCGCCTCTCTCCTCCACCTCCCTATGCAGGTGACTCAGCTCCCTATATAACCTATGGCAGTCATACCCAGTGCCCACGTGACCCAAACCCCCGTGCATCACCATGGCAACCAGACCAAAAAAAATAAACGACGAATAATCCACCCGTGACACAATAGGGCTCCTACAACCCAGCCCCTAATTATTGAGTTAACCTAAATAATTACCATGTAGGAGACATACATAAAAAACACTTTAAACAACAATGAAGCTCAGCAATTAATGTCCATTCATAATCCACAACAAAATCTTCTTTCTTCTTGAATCATGTGACTCAAAAGTCTACAGTCTCTCCAGTCAAAGTCAAACAGTCAAAATCCAACAAAGATGAGTCTCATAACAGTCCACAAAAAAATCAAAATCACAAGCGAAGCTTCAAGTGGCTTCAGCCTCCTGCAGCAGGAGTTTTAATCCACACCTGACGAACAAACCCTTTCTGATCTGGGAAGGTCTGTATCACTCGTCCCACAGGCCAAGAGTTTCGAGGTGCCGTGCTGTCCATGATGATGACGAGATCTCCCACGACGAGGTTCCTCTTCACTCCTGTCCATCTCTGACGCTCCTGCAGTTGGGGTAGGTATTCCTTAACCCATCTCCTCCAAAACAAATCAGACATATATTGGACCTGTTTCCACCTCCTACGTGTATATATGTCTGAGTGTTCGAACACTCCTGGTGGTAATGTTGGTGAAGTTTTCAACAGTAGCAGGTGATTTGGCGTCAATGCTTCCAGATCATTTGGATCCATGGAGGCTTTGGTAATTGGCCTGCTGTTAATTATGGCTTCAGTCTCACAAAGCACTGTATGAAGACTCTCCTCATCCAAGTTCTGTACTTTGAAGGTTGAGTTGAGAACCTTTCTGACAGATCGGATCAACCGTTCCCAAGCTCCTCCATGATGCGAGCCAGCAGGTGGATTAAAGCTCCATTGGATTCTCTTTTGAAGTATGACATCGTGAATTTGCACCTGATTCCACTGCTCGATGGCCCGCTTCAGCTCCCGCTCTGCCCCTACAAAGTTCGTCCCATTGTCAGAGTGTAGCTCTTGAACTTGACCTCTCCTGGCAATGAAACGCCGGAGTGCATTAATAAAGGAGTCAGTGTCCAACGATGATGCAACCTCAATGTGTACTGCTCTGATGGCAAGGCAAGTGAAGATAACACCATACCTCTTTACCATGCTCCTTCTACTCTTAACCTCAAAGGGTCCAAAGCAATCGACTCCCACACGAGTGAATGGTGGTTCATCTGGGACGATTCTTTCATGAGGCAAATCTGCCATCTGCTGGTGAACTGGCAGAGCCTTGAGGTGGCGACAGGTGATGCACCTTGACAAGAATCTCCTGATGGCTGAACCCACACCAGGTATCCAGTACCTCTCTCTCAGCTTAGACAGCATATGGTTACGGCCACTGTGTCCAACTTCCTGATGTACGTGTCTCAGTAAGAGCTCTGAGATGTGGAGATCCTTCGCCAAGATTATTTGATGTTTTCCATCCACAGGCATAGACAATTTAATTAGCCGACCACCAACTCTCAGGATTCCATCTTGCAGATGTGGACAGAGCTTATGCAGATGACTGGACTTCTTAACAGGCTGCCCTTTCCTCAGACTGGCTAGCTCCTCAGGAAATCTGTTCTCCTGGCAGAACTTGATGATAGCAAGCTCAGCCTGGTCCAGGTCTTTCACGGTAAGACATCTCTGCACCAATGTTCTCTTAAAGTCTTTCATCTGCTCCTCCACAGAGGATGCCTTCCCAGAGGATGCCTGTTGTTCTTTGGTGATGTCAGACTGTACAAATGTCAGATGTAACTGTTTTCTCCTTTTCACACAGGACATGAGCAAGATTCTGATCCTCAAGAGCCATGCCACTGCTTTCTTCAGACTTGTCCAAGAGGAAAAGTACTCCAGTAGATGGTTTACAGGCTCTACCCTGGCCTGGATAACATTCACTGCCGCAACGCCTTTTACCTCGGGGTCACCAGGTGAAAGGTGATCGAGATCTTCATTCTCAACAGGCCATTCACTCTCAGGATGCAAAAGAAAGTGAGGCCCTGACACCCATATAGAACCTGCAACAAACATATCAACTTTCATGCGAGAGAGTGTACGCCCCCTCGTCCCGGTTGATGGTGCCGCTCGCCCGCCTCCTGATCTCTATGGCCTCTTTTATCCATTGTTTTTCATTTGTTGTCAGGGGGAGCAGGCTGTGTCTGTGAAACAGGAAGCATGGGATGTGCAGGATGAGACACCAGCACAGGAGTCGTTGGATCAGCAGGTGGTGGCAGTGAAGCAGAAGCCTCCAAATCCACGGACTGCATCAGCAAATCGGGGGAGCAGGTTGTGTCAGGTTGTGTGTTGTCTCTCATCCTGGCTCTCAAATGACAGATGAGCAGGTGCAGGATAACTAGAGAATCTCCCAGTGCTGTGTGGCACTGCATATGTTGGAGTCGGCGGTGACACTGGCCTCACTGTGGTGGGATGTAGGTGTTGAAATGGATTGCTGAGTTCAAAGTCCTCCAGATGTCCGGGAATGCGTTGCATCCACCTGGGACGAGGGCTTCGTGGGAGCTGTCCATCATAAACTCTCTGGATGTAGCCATGGCGCAGCTTGTGATACATCCGGCTTGAAGGACCACTTATGAATTATATGTGTACTGATATGCTGGTGCACACAAGTCTGGCCTAAGTCTTCTGTTAGAAATAAGGTACAGCTACGGTATCTCCACAGTATCATCAGGAGTGGTTTTATCTACATTGACGCACAACGGTTGCAGAAGTCCCATGACCTGTTGAATACTCTAAACGCTGATCCTCTCTGCCGCTGACTGCGCCTGTGCAGTGAGCATGTCGAGTGACACGTCAATCCTCTGAGGCTGCTAATTGCGTCGGGACCCCCACCAGGGGGCGGAGCAGGGAAATTTGCACAGAGGTCACTGAACCACCAGGGTCATGGACGTTTTACCATTGCTTTAACATGCTGTGATCTACTGTTTTCTCCAGTTGTTGTCAATGGTGACATTTATCTGAGTAGGACCCTGTTGTTCAAAAGATATTCTTTATTAACTATATACTTGTTACTTTGAAATGATCATTATTATTGTTACTATCATTACTTGTTTTGCTATATTCAAACAATATATTTTTCTTTTGAATATGATTATTACTATTATCACCACCATTAAGTAATATTATCAAAAAGTTGTCGCCTCTCAATATCAACTGAGCTTGAGTTGCTGTGTGTGCATGCTGCTGCACCCAAACATCACAGCGCCCCCTGCTGGTAATTACAGCTTCTGACCAACGGGGACGCTGTGATGTCTGGGTGCAGACTCCTTCAAGTTTATACATTTCAGTGTTGTGAACATTTTGAGTTTTTGTTTAATCTTATTCACTTTAACCCCCCCCATCAAATCAATCGAAGGCATTTTGACCAGGAAAGCGAAATGCTACATTTGCAAATATATATTTTTACATATCGGACACTAAAAACATTTGTTCAAAAAGATTTGTTTGTTCTTTTTAGCCATCACTAGCAGACAAGGAACAAGGTCGTTAGTGTTTGTCAAATGGTGGATCTGAGAAAAAAGTTGAAACTCAGCAGATGATTGCAGAGAACTAAGAAGTCATGTTGTTGCTACGTTCTGCTTGTGTCAGTCGATCCACAGTGATGCTGCCAGCAGCACATGCGTGAAAACTGCAGTCAGCCGTGTGATGAACCCCCCTCACCCACCGTCAGCTGGGATCGGCTCCAGCCCCCCCACGACCCTGCAAAGGATAAGCAGTTATGAGAATGAATGAATGAATGAATGAAAACTGTATGCTTGCAGTTGTGATTTTTGACTTTCTGTCTGGAGTTCATCAATAGTTTGAACTTTTCCACATGAAGCTTCTGTTGGTGACAAATTTAGCTTGAGGTCAGTGGTCGCTGTTTCCAGCAAAAATTTCACCAATAGTAAGTTTAAAATCTTATAGAAGCTCAAAAGAAATGAGTGAGGGGTCCAAAGTTGAAAGCAGTAGAGTTCATTCCCAGCAACAAAGTACAGGTCATAAACCCGAGTGAATTCAAGCTGTTTTTACACCCTATTTGTACTAAACAAAATCCCTCCTTCTGCTATCTACCTTTTTAAGAGGAACATTTTCTGTCTCGAGTCTATCGGTGCCACGTCAGGTCAATCGAGAGGCCGACTCCACCTCTTCACACCCACATCTCTTGGCACAAATGTTATTTGTGTCAGCCTTTCTGTCCACCTTTAAGTCAGACAAGTAGGCATGTAGTAGGCCAGTGCTCGTCACTATTAGACTCACTTAAACACACAGTAACACAGCCTCAGCTAATGCACCTGACACCACTAGACTCAGACAGTCCAACATGCCACACTACATTCCTCGAGGTCAGATATATGTTTGTTCAACACTCTTTCCCATAGACTACTTCAAATACAAAGTCTGTTTTTCAGACATCCCAACCTGCAAAAAGTCATTTCAGGGAGGTGTCTCTAACCTCTAACACTAAATCACAATCAACCCCGTCCATCAACATGTTTAGCATCGTTAGCATCAATCCAGCTAAGAGTATCCTCTGTGACTCTGACACTCAGACTCTTTCCTCATCCAGAGCATCTTCGCTCCTTTTTAAAAAAAAAATTTATTGAAAAAAAAAAGAAGTAAATGTACAAACACATCAGGCCTGTACGGTGGCCCTGAAGTGTCAATCACAATCACAAAATGAAAACAAAAGGAAAACACAGCCTGTGTTTTGCCTTTTTGCGGTTGTGTTTTTTCTTTTTTCAGTTTTTCTCTGTTCGCAGTTGTGTTTTTGTTTTGCGGTCCTGTTGTCCTGTTTGCGATTGTGCTTTGTGATTTGTTGTCGTGTTTTCATTTTGTGATTGTGATTGGCACTTCAGGGCCACCGTAGGCATGTACTCCTGCTAGTGGAACAGAGATAAAACATTGTAAATAATATAAATAATGACAAAATGAGTTTGGATGGGATTATAAGGGCAAAAAGGTCAAATAGGAAAAAAGGAAAACGACAACAAAAAATAGCTCGGCTTCATTCCTCTTTGTGAAGGTCCTTATACAATTGAATTTATTTATTTATTTTAGTCTCAGTGAATGTCAGAGTTCAAATATATTATTTAAAATCACGCAAGAAACGTGTAAAGTTGGGAGAGAATTTTACCGCACCAAATAAATAAGTTCACAATAAAGATAATGTCTTGTTTTTCATGTTCAAAGTACAAGATGATGTTTTTACATTCACATACATTTACATTCACACAATATGTGTTGTTTTCCAGTGGAGCCCGGAAATTGATTGAGTGAACACAGCAGGGAAATAAATGTGTTGAGGATTCAGGTTCATTGATACAAAGGCTGCATCTGTTTTCAATGTCTAAAAAAATGTAATTCTTATTAGACATCTTTTCTTCTAAGAAACGTTGCAAAAGTAAAGACTGATGTCACAGACTTGACACAGTTTTGTAAAATCACAGTGAGCTCGGATGAATTCAGCTCGTTCTTCTCTAAATATTCAGTTTCCTGCAGAAGTCGGGTGAAAAGTGGTGCATTGTGGGACAAACCAGATGAATGTGATCCTTTTCTCATGTAATCATCCCAGCAGCTGTGTGTGCAGTGAATGATTGCATCGAATCACTGTTGAATTTCACATGACACAAAGCTGTGAATCAAAGCAGCTGAATGTTGAAGGTATTAAAACACACATGCAGTTCCTCTGATGGCCACTAGATGCTGCAAATGATCAACAGCAGGAGACAGAAGACAGAGAAGAAACAACCACACGAGATCGTCGTTCCGGTTTTATGACTTTGATTTGAGGAGATCAGACTCTTTAAATTTCAGTGAAATTTTTTTGGATTGATGTCAGGTGTTAAAAATAATTAGAAATAAAAAATAAAAGTAAACACTTATACATTATAATCCTGAATTACAAGCCTTTCTATCCTTTAGTAGAGGTTAGAGTAATATAAATTTACTTCAGTTCATTTGAACAGTTTTCACCTCATGAGGCATTGCAGATGTTCCACACAGATACAAAACAGGAAAATGATCTAAAATGTGCAGGCTGAAGCAGTATCTCACTGTGCCTTTGCCTTTTAACATCACATACTGTCACAGAACAATATCACAAAAATCAATAAAAACAAAAGTATTACAGCATTAATAGATTATAACACAGTTTTAGTTACTGTCTTTTTACCTCATTTGAGAACTGATTATAACAAAGTTTTGTACGTAGTTACTGCCTTATATTTAAAATTCCTTTTGAATTTGCAGATGGAGTCACACATTGTTAACTCCATAGATTTACCTCCTTGACAGTTACACATCTGCTCTTTATGTTTGTCCTTCCACTTTTCTTTTAAAACAAACATGTTCCCCGGAGTTCAGAGCTGCTCTCTTTTGTGTCAGACAAATTTCTGAACGCAGTGTGTAGGTAAAGGAGGATGTGCTTTCGACATTATCAGAGCAGTTTTGAAACCCACCAAACATCAAATGATCAGTTTGCAGGCAAACAGTGTAAACACAGCTCCTTTATTCTCTCTGCTCCTGTGAAGCTGAGCTGCACTGATGCATGAACTCACCTCATTCCTCAGGTGAGACGTTGCAGTGAAGCACTTTCTACAGGTGAGTGAGGAACAGCACAATGCTTGTTTGGCACTTAAAAAGTCACATTTCTCTGAAGGTGTTCCCTTTACAAAACAGTCCATGGGCCAGACCTCAAAATATCAACTGTTGGTACCAGTCAGGTGGGCAAATAAACGTAACAGAAAAACTTCCCATCTCTGCTTGTAACGTCTGTGAATATGCATTAGTCTGAGGAGCAAAAACATTTTCTGCAAGAAAGATGAAACAGCTGTTCATCAGGCAAAGCTTATCATATCATTTGACCTCCTCTGATGTAACAAATAAAATGACACCAACCAAGTTTTGCCAGTTTGGCTGGTTGAGAGAGATTTCTGACAGCCACTTGGTAATATTATGGGTATATTATACATCATTAGTGGAATTCATAAAATGTGAAAAATATTCACATATGCGAACTGAGCCAGCAATTAAGTAGACCTAGATCATTTCGAATAAATGTATATTATGAAAGTACAGAATGTAACCTTTCAAATGATGTGTCATACACTGAAATCTGAAAATTTTTGAAGAAGTTATGCTCATTTGAATCGAGTCACAACTGAAGACTTAAAACTGAGAAATCAGGCCTCAAAGTTTGTGAACTTTCCGCACCTGAGGCTGCTATGTAAGGGGTGTGAACCACAGCTGGTTAAAGCTATGGTCTACGATTTGGAAGCACGGCACTTATTATTAACATCGTTAATATGACCGTTATGGTCCTACA
>JAQLOL010014186.1:0-12328 GCA_029783665.1 Naso thynnoides
TCCTCGCTGCAGGGGTCACAGGTTAAATTCCACCTGTGGCCCTTTGCTGCATGCCCCCCCCCCCCCCAAAAAAAAAAAAAATCTTTAAAAGGGTAAATCATGAATGGAGACAGTTATTTACTTCCACTTAAAAGCCCTAATCAGTTATTTCGTGTAATTACTCCGATGCCCACCAGAGGTCAGTGTCGCATAACAAAAGCCATCCAGAAACTGAACAAGTTGTTACAGTAATTTCAGCTGCAATAAAATATTAGACTACAGTAAAAATCTTTCTCTGCTGTATTTCGTAAATTTTTTGATTGTCTCTTTTATGACATATTATTGTGTCTATCATTGGTGTTTGAACTATTATTCTACAGCACTGTGATAGTGATAGGCACCACACACTGAACAATAACGCAACACTCAGAAAAATGTGCACTGACTGTGTTAAAGCGGAATTTGAGTCTGGAGCAAGCACACGAATATGACCGCGGTTCTCAGTAACTCTCGGTGTATTTAGATGTGCAGGTATGAGTAATCAAACACATTATTTTTCAGGAAATGTAGCCTAAATGATAATTCAGAGAAAAAGCACAACAGTGGACTCGGAGCTGTTCCGATGAAGTGGGAAGGCCTCTAAAAGCTCTCTTCCTGGTTGACGAGACCTAAAAATGCTTGCCTGTTGTGTGCTATGTTAATAACAGGGGTGAGCCGTTCAGGGTTCGCTGGACTCGATGAAGGCAGTTTGTCCGTGCCGCCCCTAAAGGCACCACGGAATCTCGCTCCAGCCCTCGGACGAGGGCGGGCTGGTCGGTTGAGCTCCGAGCTGGAGCTCCTCCTGTAATGCGCGTTTGTGGTTTCACCCCAAGCGCTGGAGGCATCTGAGCTCCGGCCGAAAGCTCCGCACATCGCAGACCTGACAGGCTGACAGGAGAGGAAGAGGATAAAAACAGTGAAATCCCGCTGGGAGAAGCGAGTCTGCAGCCGAGCGAGCCTCCCCGGGAGCTGACGTTAAACCGAGCACAGCGTAAGTTAACGTTAAAGTCGATTTGGTGAACTTAGTTAGCGCTGAAACAGCTTTCATTTCGAGTCCTCTCAACTCTACCGGGACTCTTTCATAAAAGCCGTTATTAATGGGGCACTTTTAGCTAAGTTTCACAAGTAACTGTTCACGTTAAACTTTGTATGGATAACGTAAAAGCTGAAAGAGCGCACGAGCACTTTATGGAACGTACGTTGGTACCGTTAACCGTTGGACAAGATAACTGAGCGTTACGACTGAACGGGCTGTAAGTAAAGTGTTAAAGTTATAGGACATCATTTATTCACTGTTTGTTTCATTTCTTTCGTCTTCACTCAAAATGAAAAATCTATGAAAAAAAACACAAAAAACTCGCCATCTTTCAAGTAGGCATGCGTCATCGAATTCACTTCCGGCCCCCGCCTTCAAATTAAAATACATGGTTTTTGGCAGTCAGTCCGAGGCGGAGGTTCGCGACTGCAGCAAAAATTTTCTTGATTAGATTAGATTAGACTTGATTAGATTGGAGTGTGAAATGAACCCTGGTTTACTCTGACTGATTTACTTTTTGAAATATCTGGTGCGCGGCAAAGTAATGGTTTTAAAAAGCAGGACGTCATACAAACGTGTTTCCCACCAATGTTGCCTTCACGAAACACTGAGAGGCATTGCTCTTTTACTCTGAAAGCAATTTCCCCCCATTTCCGATGTATTTTAGTTTTATTTAAGGTCGCTTTACACCGCTGAAAGTGCTTTAAGCTTGAGGTTAAATTCTTTGTGAAGTGAAACAAGTATCTTGTATTGCAAAGTTGCATTCCGGTGCATGAAATATGTTGGAGATGATCATGTCACACATCATCCAAGATGTCCGCACGTCTGCCCGTGTTGTCGCTCATTTATCTGTGGTGGCCTGCCTATTGGTGCCCACACGAAACCACACCCGTGCTGGCTGTTTTTGCTCTGTTCTTACGCCATAATCAAATCTCTGTGTGTGCAGATAACACTGGTGCTCTCTCAAAGTTCAGCTTTCCTCAGATATCAGATGCTTCCACGCCAAGAAACAATGTAGTTAAACATAAAATGGGGAAAAAAAGGAGCTTGGCATTTAAAGACTGAGCATTACGGCTCGGGGAAGAAAGGAGGTTATTCTGGTTATGCTGCTGAAGGGAGACAGGAGGAACCTGCAGCTGTTGATTCAGACTGATGTGAACAGGTGGCTGCATGTCTCCCAGACCTGTTTCCTCCCTTTTCTGTTTACCTCACACACCTTGTATACAGCACATGTTCTTTCTCTCCGTTTCACAAACAGTCCCACCGGTGAGAACAGGTGACACTATTGAGCTGCAAAGTTTTTCTTATTATACAAAACAATGTATAGTTTAGAAATTTGTGAAGTGATTTTTGAACATCGTCCCAGTTGCTGACATAGTTTGTTCATCAGAGAGCACTGACAAGTTTATTTTTTACAATCAGTGTAAAATGTCCCACTCAGTTCATATGTTTGCTACAACAAAACTAATGCAATTGACTGTAGTAATAATATATATATAATATATGTATTATTATACATAAATTAGCCAACTTATTGTTATTAAATCTGAAAGCTTTCAAATGTTCATATTAGTATCAATGGATGGATGTACAAGAGGCAAAGAAAATGGAAAAATCTCACTCTCAGTATAAAGTCAGATAACTGCAGTAGAATATTTTTAAGTTAATGCTGCCTCGCTGTCATTACTCAATGGGACACTCTTAAATCGTAGAAGCTCGCTGACTCATTGTCCGGTGTTAATGGTGTCAGCAGTTTGCTGCCACACATGATATAATGTTGGTAAATATGAGAATAAAACCAATGTGAGTGTAAAAAACAAATAAATCAATGCCCCCCCTCCCCCTTCCGCCATCTGATGATGAGTCATATCCTCGTCACGCTGGCTGTTCGCAGTAAAAAAAAAAAAAGAAAGAATAAAGCAGAGCTCGGTTTCTTCCCAGCAGTCAGCTCACTCACAACCTCTCAGGGTCGATGTGCTCCTTAAAAATGTGTTTTTATCGCTCAACCTTCCTCCATCTTCAGCTGAGTGTAAATTTAAACCTTGCTCCAGTTTTCAGATATCCGCCTGTCACCTCACTGCAATGGAGGTGTTTGGATTTAATAGGAGGATTTTTCACAAAGCTCGCTGTTAATTCATTAAGTTGAACATAGTGTTCACAGCGACGTCTGCTCTGTCAGAGAAACACACACACACACACACACACACACACTTCATTGTCTGCTCTGTTCAGTATCCTCTCTGTGTTTGGTGCCTTTAATTGACACTGATAAAATTATTGACAGGCCTGATGTTTCCCATGAAAGGTCTCCATGGTAACCATCATCCTGGCAGACAGTGATGGAAGAAGTATTCAGATGCCGTACTTATGATAAGGTGCTAAATGATTATGTCAGACTTTCAGTTTATCTCAAACATCAGAATCAACAAATTTGGCGGCACATGCCAGTGAGTGAACTGGTTGGATGAAGTCATGTTTCTAAGACGACCAAAGTGTACACGCATGTTAGTGCTGTAATTAAAACGATCTGTACTGTTACTGACCTGCTGCTTCACAGTCATGTTAATCTGCCAAACAGCAGGTCTGCAAGATTTTACAACATTTCTGTAGCCAGAAAAAGCAGCTGATAATGTACCTTCGATATTTAATGAACTTTGAGGAAATAGGAGTTAAACTGAACAACGATGCAACAGCATGTGTAGCTGCAAAACTATTCCATGTTGAACGACGTTTAAAATATGTTCAGTGTTATTTGAGGAGTGCTTTCCTGAAATACTTAAAATATCAGCGTACTCTCAGAAAACTTACTTTGACAGAACCTCTCTGTGTCTGAAAGCAACAGATACAAACGGCCAAAAAATATTTTCGCTTTTTGGGTAAACTATAACATTTTAGAATATAACAAAAGGCCTCCCATGTCCCGAACACACACACACACACACACACACACACGTACACACAGCTTCCTCCTTCTGTTGCCTCATTTTATCAGATAGACAGGAAGTTGCTTTTAAACCCTCAGACAAACCAAAATAAAATCAAAGACTGAGTGGCGACACTGACCAGAACAGACTGTTGCCTCTGATCCAAAAATTTGCACTTGTAGAAACCAAAAAGAGAGCAGCTAGCTTCTGCGCCTGCGTGAGAGGAAATAACTCTTCGTACCAACAGGAGGCTCAGGTGGTCATTGTGCTTCACTGCAGACGAGCACGTTGTCGTCAAAGTGTTTGTTTATAAGACTGGTTGATGAAAAAACACAAGAATCTTCTGCTTGTGCTTTTTTCATTCACTCGTCTGATTACTTTCTTCACTCAGCCAATCGAAATGATTTTCCTCACCGACGGGCCCCTCTGCCAGTTCTGCTTAACTGACCAAAAATCTGGGCTGAGTCAAGACTGACCTGCAGCATCGGGCACTTAATGCTCTCACACACACACACACACACACACACACACACACACACTCTCATACACGTCATGTGTTTGCTTTGCTGGTGATCCATAGTCAAACATGACTGTCCAAGTTTCTGTTTGTCATCCTGTCACATGACTCATGGCCTAGTTCATGTACTTATATGTGACTATCTTGTGTGTGTGTGTGTGTGTGTGTGTGTGTGTGTGTTGGGGGGCTGGGGGTGGTTAGGGGAGAGTTAAAACAGATTAAAGTTTGTATTAAAGATAATTTTTGGTATTTGTCTTCTTTTGGGAAGTGACAGCTGCCGTTGGTGAGGTCAGGTCAGTCAGAGGAGAAAAGCGAAGGACTGACCTGCAGCTTCGATGTGTGAACCACGGGGTTGATCAAAGTTTTTTAAAGAGAGGGATATTCCTTTTTAATCCTCCCCACAATGTGAATGTGAGGAGAGGCCTGTTCACTGATCTGAAAATGTTATTTGTCATTTTGGATTTTTTCCTCTTTTCCAAACGACAGTGTTTAAGGCTCAGCTGTCTTCATTTCCACTTTTGTGGCATGTTTATAGTTCATCTAAACTTTCTGTGTGGGCCTTTTGATGATTTTATGAAAAGTACAGTCATTACACTTACTTGAAATATGAGGTTTTAACTAAAATGAAGTTGGTGATTCTGTGATTTTCCAATATATCCAGTCTGGTGACACAGTCTGGTGACACAGTCTGGTGACAGTAATAGTTTGTATTTGATCTTGCTTCACTTTTTGGCTAATTCCCTCCATCACCAAACATATTCTTAGCATTTGGCTCTATTTGATCTTAAATTCCTTCTGTCTGTCTGAACTTTGTTTACTCCTTCATGCAAATGTGTTCCTGCAGAATGCAGCACAATGAGTGCATCAGAAATAAAAAGCTCGTCTTGCCCTGCTGGTTTCTGTCTCTGCAGGGGGATGGCGGTGCCATATGAGGGCCAGTCTTTCGCTACGCTGAGGAGACAGTGTCGGCAGAATGGACATCTGTTCGAAGACCCTCTGTTCCCGACGTCTGACCAGTCTCTGTTCTACCAGAGCAACCGCATTGGCAGAGTCACCTGGAAAAGGCCCAAGGTGAGGGGGAAAAAAGTTTATTAAACACTTGAATCAAAACTCTAAGTGACACTTTTTACTCCATGAGACAAACGTCGGCACTGACCTACTGCAAAGTTAGAACGTTCTGTGGCCAGTGAAGTTAAGAATTACTGACATGTACATCAGAGATGAAGGACACTTACAACTGCAACACAGTGAAGATGGATGGGATAGATAGATGGGAGAGAGGGATGGTGGTCAAGAGAGCATACATGTAAAGAGAGGAGAGGTTACACGGTCGAAACAGGGAGAGGAATCTAAAGAATCTACCCGACCGACAAGTCCAACACTCACTTATTGTTTTGTACATTTTGTGTTTGCTCTCAGCAAATATTTGGCCAGCAGAATAACACGCTGAGATACCATGTGTGATAGAGAAGACAAATTAAATTTATGTTGATACTTCACTTTACCTACTATTGATTGTTATATTTGAATGAGGACAACAGGAATTGCTGGACTAACATAAAATAAAAAGTGTCTTCAAACAGACATGGACAAAGTTCCAATCCAAAGGTTAAATAGGCCTGCACAAAGTTTGTAGTTATCATATTCTCTGGTAAACCATAGAAGTAATCAAAACTCAGTCAAACTGTTTGACAGTTAAATCAGTCTTTCTGGTGAAGTGTTCATCTGAGTGAACGTGTCGATGTGCGCGGCAGCAAAAGTTTATCACTCCTCTTACACAATCTCCAAAGTTTCCAACCCACCCGAGTAATAAAGGAGGTTATCATTGACTGATATTTTTTTCTGTTTTCTTTCCGCCCATGTCCAGTTTCTCTGAAAACAGCTGAGATTAATGTAGAATTTTCACCGACACTTCTCTGTGACAGGTCCACAATCCAAATTAATGACGAAATACATGTTGAAATGAAAGATGCAGGCTGCTGTTGGAGCCCCTGACTGGAATAAACCTCTGTATTCCAAACGTATTCCAGAATGCTTTAAAATCACGAGAAGGAAAGTAAAGTGAAGTCCGTGTAGACTGTATATGTAATAAATTACTTCCTGACTAACTAAAACACTGTGACCTCTCAGGTCCAGACAGTGAAATATTCAAATCGGCATAACTTCAGCTTATTTAATTGTTTTTTTCTTGGCGTAACAAGGATCTGACCTGTGTCACATTCCAAAAGCTAACACAGATTTTTCCCTGTTTTCTGTCTAATTTATGTTGTGAATCGTTTAAAGTAGCAGAAATCACTTTTTCCATTCGATATTTAACTGATTTAATGAAACATACCATCTGATGGCCTCAGTTTAGAACGAACATGCAGCTTGTTTGATGAAACTTTAGTTCCGTCAAAGACTTTGAGTCACACACACATTTCACTGAACTGCATTTTGTTTTCAGGGATGTTTTTATGCAGTGCAGCAGCAACAACTACAGCTCGTTGATTTGTTGAGTCTAGACGGTGCAGAAATATAATGCTGCTCATTATGGAGTTATTACTTAATAGCTCTCAAGCTTCAACCTGCTGCTGTTTACACGGACAGATACACACATTCACACACACACACTTACACATAAATACATAAACACAAAAAAGGTTTAAAGTTTAAAGTCCACGTTATTGTTATTAACTTGCACAAGATTCTGTTGCTTTTTGCTCCTTTACATATTCAGAGCAGAATGTGTGTTTGTGTGTGTTTGTGTTATTGAAATAAATATAAGGTGCTGAAAAAGAATCTTTAGTAAATATCCTGACTGAGTTTCAGTTTGTTAATTAGAACTTTGGGTCTGTTCATTGAGGCAGGTCACATTAAATGAACCCTTTCCCAACTGAAACCTGCAGTGACAGTGGCACACACACACACACACACACACACACACACACAGTGAGGTTCAGTTCTTTAGTTTATTTAGTTTATGCAGTTTCATCCTGTGTTAACAACACAGAGGCAAACCCAGCTCAAGCCTGAGCCGTGTGTATACAGTACAGATGCTTTTACTGTCGATCATTGATGATCTGAGCTGCTTAATAATTCAAAAGGAAACTTAAAAGCACTCCTATTGATCCATATATTGATTTGTCCTGGAAGTGAATAGAGAGGAAACATGTACTTTGTTTCTTAACTTACTCTATCTTTTTACTTTTTCTTTTTTTTTACATTTTCTTAACCTTGTGATACTTCAGGATGAACACATAAGTTTGACATTTTTCAAACTTAGGGGAAAAACATACATTACAGCTCAGGAGTCACACACTCCAGTTCAAATCTCATTCATAAATCAGTGATTTTAGCATATAAGTTTTATTTTATTTTATTTTTTAAACCTCCACTGTCAGTATTTGAGTTGGATTGCATGGAAAATGTAAGGTATGTCGAATAAGAAGGCTACAGCTCTCATTTCAGTGTGTCAGATACGTGTTTAAGAAACATTCAGGTAAATGTAAGTATCACCTCAGTCACAGACACACTCATATAAACAATGTTGTGACAGTAATGTGGTAGCAGTGTTTTGCAAAAGCAGTTACACACACCGAGAAATGTGGAAACAACATTCCTGTGGATTCATGAGCTTGTTTGCAGTTTGAGGACGCCTGAAGATGATTCTGACTCCAGCGAAGGACGAGTCAGAGTTTGTCGCGTGTTGCACAACGCTGCACATTTTTTAAATGGGGTTTTCTGTACATAACTGTATGAGTCAGACCTTCTAAACAAATTACAGTCAAAAAAAAAGAGTCACGTTCTCCTTATACGGCGTAAACAGCCAATCGTTTTTAAAGAACACCAGTGTCACAGATGTGCAAACATTGTACAGTTATTTAAGGAAGAAAAGAGGATGAAGACAGTGTGAAGAGGAGAACAGCCCACTCTGTGAGTGTGTGTGTGTGTGTGTGTGTGTGTGTGTGTGTGCTTGTGTAGTATATGTATTTATAACTATACCTCCAGTTGTACATGATATACTAAAGATAGTGGCTTGTAATTTGGAGAGCTGGCAGCATTTAAGAATCTCTCTGGTCTCTTTTTACACATGGGGCAGTCTGTCATGAAAGGAAGAAAATACCACAAAACACACACACGATGATGCCAAAAGCATTTATTCAAGATATGATTTATGAGAACAAGCAGCATCCACCTAGAAGAATATTTTTATATTACTTTTTAGGAATTTTGGCTTCTCTGTTTCTGGCAGTGAGCTCGATGAGAGGATCAAATCAATCATTCTGCTTGCAAATTATGATGCTAGAGGAGCAGCAGTTAGCTTAGCTTAGCACAAACACTGGAAACAAGAGGAAACAGCCTGACCCTGAACAAAGCAAACAAACTGTTTGAAAGCACATCCAAAGCTCTTTTTATAGCTTTATCTCTCTTGTTTTAATAGATAACATGTTAATGAGTAAACTTTATGTAACCCGTGTGTGTGTGCGTGTGTGTGTCTCATATCAGTGGTCATGTAACTGGTCCTGTTGGGTGTGTGTGCTGCTGGTTTATCGCTGCCCTTTCATTTGGCTGCTGTCCGGATAGTCGGCCTGTCATCCCGCTGTGGTTTGTTTAGCTTTGAACATTCAGAGGCGAGTTTTACTTTTAACCCTTTATTTACCTTTATGATGGTTGGCTGAGTCCTCTGCCTCACATTCATTCACATCTGGCAGCGTCTCAGTATGAATTACATATTTCTTTAATCATACAAACCTGTTTAAGGCAGAATTTAACCCCTCTGCCTTGACTTTAAGGCACTTTGCGTCAACTATTGTTAGTTTTTTTTTTTTTAATGGACTTTTAAAAGAAACTGTCTTGATTACAAACTCAACTTATCAGGTAAACTTTAAAAAAAAACAATATGTTGTTTGATCCTTTTAGGTTTTTTTTTTTTTTTTTTTACTCCCCATATTTAAAAACACAGCTGAAACGTTGAGTGTTGGATCTTTGTGACTTAATCTTTACTTTTAACGATTGTCAATGTTCTTCATATGTTGACTTGATTAATCAGGGGAATACAAATAAAACAGTTTAGAAAAAGATAACACTGATTGCAATCGTTTTTGCAGGAGTTATGCAGCAACCCTCATCTGTTTGTGAACGGCATCAGTGCCCACGACCTGCACCAAGGCCAGCTGGGAAACTGCTGGTTCGTGGCCGCCTGCTCCAGTCTGGCCTCCAGAGAAGCTCTATGGCAGAAGGTGAGACAAAATCACACAATCTTATTTGTTGTGCAGCTGCTTTTGTAGTCCTGACTTTATCAAAGCAAACGCCGTTTCTCACATAACACGTAATAAACGAAGACTCCATGAGAGGATCAGATTGTAAACACAAATGTTGCAGCACAATCAATGATCAATTTAAGAACTCCAGTAATCCTGCATCCTGCTGGATCGAGTTAATGTTGCCAAGAACAACGCCGGGCCACTTAAAGACTTCTGTAGAAATGACTCAGTCACAGCTAGCAGAGCGGGATGCATGCACCACCTGTGTGTGTGTGTGTGTGTGTGTGTGTGTGTGTGTGTGTGTGTGTGTGAGAGAGAGAAAGAAAGAGTGTGTGTGTATCTTGATGGGTGTGGGCATTTATATTTGAGTGACTGGGTGTGTGTTTACCTTTGGCTTGTGTTTACTGTTACACTCTGTGTCATCCAAGTGATCAAGTGATTTTCATATAGATTACTACACAAACACGCAGGAGCACACACACACACACTCACACACACACACACACACACATGTGATGTAATGTCACTCATTAGGAATATTTAGATTCTTAAGGACGATGTATCTCAGAGTTCTGGTGTCATCAGCACACAGATTTACTGTGAAATGGTGATGATATCGTCATATAATAATATTGGACTTGTTCACAGCCGCTTGGGAGAACTTAAGTGATGTTTAAATTAAAATGTTTAAATCAGAAGTTGAAGGAATTTGCATGGATCCATCTGGTGAAGGATACGAGTCTTCTGCTGCAGCACAAAGGAAATCTTTCATCCTTAAGGTGGCAGCATAACCTTTAACAGCAAGCCATATATTCAGAAATGATACACCCTCATGTGTGGATGGATTTCCTGTCAGCTGTAATATTTAGTAAACATCCTAATAAATTGGTCTTCAGTCATGTTACGACCCGCCTAAATGTTTCAGAGTTTTACCTCCAGTTCAAATTCATTTGTTATTGGTCCCGGGTAGGCAATTTGTGCCGCAGTAAGTATAAAAAACTGCACGACAAGCCATAAAGCATGTGACAGGCATAAAAGCATATTAAGATAACATGCAATGTACCACAGGAAGCAGACGAACGAGCTTAGCAAGAGAGGAAATAAACCAACAGTGTGTGAGAACAGTGAGTCCATCCAAAGATTCAGTACTCGTGTAACAATATTTAATCCCAAGGAGAACAGCATAAAAACTAATGAAGTGTATTTTTATGCAGTACCGTGGTAGAGCAGCATATGAAGGATTATTGGTGATCTATAATATATCTTGATCAGATTATGTTCCAGAGTGAATTACAGTCAGGAAACAGGATCTGTACGTGATTTCTGACCTGAAGGCCTCTTAGGCAGTTTGATGTTCATACCTCTAAATGTGATAGGAGAGTATTATTGGAGTGTGTGTGTGTGTGTGTGTGTGTGTGTGTGTGTGCTCTTGTGTATTGTTTTTGTTCTGCTGTCGGTTATGTCACTTCTCCTGTTGGGTCTCGGAGGTGCAGCTCTCAGTTTTCCATCAGCTGAAAGGAAACTGAAGCGTGTTTCAGGCGGCCTTTCCTCAGCGGAGCGGCATGTTGTCTTGACACCCGTCAGTCGTCCAAGAACGAGCACACGTTCTAAAACAGGTGTTTAGCCTCTGGAGTGATGGAGGTAAACTATGTGCACAGTTTGACTGTGTCGACAGCTGTTGTGTTTCCAAAGTGAAGAGGCCCCTTGCTCACCACTCTGTAAGGTAGTGTGACTTCTCTCCTCTAGGGGGCGCTGCAGCACGCTGTGTAACACTGAAAGGGAGGGAAGGAGAGATTCGTCTTTCTGCCAGGATTTGGCTCAAGTAAGATGGAAAGTTTGACTGGAATGAGAATGGGACTTTATGAGCAGATCCTGTCACTTTAAACACAGTGAGTCAGAATTTTTTCCTGCTGTTTCCTTCAGACCCGTCCGACAAAAACACAGAAAAACACAGAGAGAAACGCAGCGTTTCATGAAAATCAAGGCTAACGCCTGGATGGACCTGGAGCAGTTATTTTAAATCATGTGACACACTGTCGTTATTCGTTCCTTCTGTCCATCTCTCAGTCTCTCCATGTTGTCTCTCTCTGCTGATTTCACTCTTTTCCTGAGAACAGAGTTACTGTGTTTGCCAAAAACACTCAAGGTGACAATCAGCGAGTTACTGCAAATACTTCATGTCTCCTCCCACTGAATCAAGGGACTCATCATAAATCACTGTGAGGCAAATCTGTGATTTTTACCTTTGTTTTTGACTCCCAACCCACCCACCCACCCACCCCCCCGTCCAGTAACACCAATAAAAAACAGCAGCAATGAAAACACACAGAGAGCTTCCAGTCAATATTTAATTGATGTCACTGCATTGATTTCCGTTTTGTGTCAAGCCGACAGTCACGCGATGTGAATATTTGATATTCCGCCCACTGCCAGTTGTTTTGCATCCAGCTGTTGTTCCTGTGAGCGATGAAAGTTATCAGAGACAAAGAACGACAACAGCAGAAAACTGCGAATCACTTATTATACATGTTAATATTCAGAAAAAATGTTTCATTTACAAGAGGAATCTTTTGATGGTTAGTAGATC
>JAQLOL010014187.1:0-12328 GCA_029783665.1 Naso thynnoides
TATAGATATATATATATATATATCAGGGTTGGATCATATCATATCTGGATCAGGGTTGTTCTTGGTGACTGCTGTCCCTCTTGATGGCTCGGAGTCAGTTTGCATTGCATGTGCTTTCAATTCCAGCACAGCAAATCAAAATTTCTTACCCTAATCTGCCTGTGCATGGACCATGCTGGCTGCATAGAAGGCCCCCAGGACAGGTGATCTGATCGTTGCCTTGTTTGTACCCCCAGGTGAAACATCCACATCCCTGTAATTTTTTCCTAACCTTAACCATGGGAAAAGGAAAATGCAAAAATGATACACTCTAATAGTATAAAATTAATCAAACGGAACAGGAACATGAAATATGATAGCCTACAGAGAACCAAATCACAGGCCTGAGCCTAAAAGTATGAAATGAAATGAGATGGCTGTTGGTGAAAGGGATGAGTTGATGAGTGTTCTGTGGTAGCAGTGGGACCCTGGAGCGATGGGTTTTGTGCTGTCAGACCTATGGACAATTGTCAGAAAAATGAGTGGTGGAGACAATAGGCAGTCCTCTGCCTTGCAAATTATCTAAAAAAAATATGCTGTTTTACAAAAAGTTTCTTTAGGAAATAACACAGTTTTTGCTCAGCATATATTATTACATTGTACCATGAAGAACTGGTCCTAGAAATGTTAAGGGTGGCAAATCATGACAGTGTCACACTTGCAAGCACAATATATGTAGTTAATATTTTGCCTTCTTTATATTTACATGTGCTCTTCCTGATGAATGTCAAAATATATTTGGATAAAAAAGACTTGGAGATATTTAATTTTACTAAGTCAAAAGTCGACAGCTGGTCTCATCAGAATCTTTTGCCGAAATACAGTGAATTTTTCCATGAGCTAAACCTTTACATTTTTACTCTGAGCGGAACTCTTGCAGCTTGATGTTCTTGCATTATTCAGCTAATTTTTTATCAATAGTTAAGTGAACTTTTCAGATGTTTTTGCTGTTAATTTACAACTTCAAAGGATGAACAGCTAACAGGAGGGTGAGGAAGAGGAGGAGGAGGAGGAGAATTCAAATCAGTCAAACCTGTTTTGGTTACGGACGACCATCATAGAAACACGTCAGATCTTAATCTCATTCACAAAAAGCAGATTCCAGTGCGTTCCTCTAAAATGACTCATTGTATTTCTACAACACTGTCAGTCTGTTTTGATTTAATATCGCTAGTTTGCAGCTGGAACTCTCCTCCGCACAGATATTATTATGTTCGATGACCAACATCTCGACAGTATCTACGCACACAGCTACGTTTGAGGCAATTAAAGAGCGGTACAGTTATACAATTTAAATCGTTTTGATCAGCACTACAGATCGACCTTAGCTGTGTGCGTTCAGACACTGCTTTCTTTATTTACTCAAATGACAGAGCGAACAAAATGCAAATTTCTGGGTCAGAGATGCTGCAGCTCCGGTGCAAAATCTAGCAGAAGTGACTGTGGCAGGAGTAACGTATCAGTAAAAGGTGTCAGTATATATTAGAAATACCACATTACAAGTTAATCCCACCTTAGACCCCACCGCAGTGGATATTTCATTTGATGTGGGTGTTTAGCTAATAGGACTGAGTATTACAATCTCTCAGAATAATCTGCATTGGTTTCTTGAGTGGGCAGACGTTGGGGTTGTGCCCTTGAGGAAAGAGAGAAGAGAGCGAGGATAACAGATCTGAAGCAGATCTGAAGCAGATAAAGTGGGTGTCCAGTGGGTGTTTTCAGGATCTAATCTTTTTCTTGGTTTCTGCAAAGACTATTTAGCTTTATTTCCTGAGGCCTAAACATGGGGTGTTAGATTTTAGCTTACTTTGAAGGATCGCCTTATTTGCACTCTTACTGGGTTTGAATGACAGACTGTCTTTAGACTTCTAAGTTTTAGGACACATTATCAATAGTGAACCACGGGATCATCAGATATTTCAACCATTACCACCAGACACCCTAACCAGAGGGTGGGCCCCTAAAGTTGATCGGTCCTTGGGTTGTGTTTAGCAGCCAGCTGGATAGTGCAGTTGAATGTACTATCTACATTTTAAAGTAAAAACTTTTAAATAAAATCTTTGTTATGAAGTTGTTGTTTTTTTTTAATCAACTTTGACCTCTGTTTTAGTTAGTTAAAAGTCCATAACGTTGTCAAATAGAAACTTTTAGAATAGTTTCATTCGCCGCTTGACTGCAGTGCTGTTTTTGGACCAATGTTACTTCTAAAAAAAAAAAAAAAGGTGTTTTCACTTTGCAGTTAATTTTCAGAGTTGCTGTTAATGGGTTTTGATGTGATTGTGAGGAGAAAAAGGTTAAAGTCATTTCCCAATGTGGCCCTTTCAGCGCTGAAGGTCACCTGTTTTCAGCCTTTGGATCTGTGTGTTTTGTTAAATAGCAGGTACTGCCGTCAGCTGCTTCCTGAAGGGTTCCTGTAGATTGTTTTTGACCCTGAAGATGCAGTGTAACCTTTTAACATCTACTTGTTTTAGTCTATTTGAAATACCCGAATGGAAAAGCTCAATATTGAAAACTGTAAGCCCAAAATGGGTGTTTTTGTTTGGGGATTCATTTGTGAAGACGATGTGTGGCACGTTAGACAAAAGTTTTAACATTCAAATCTGTGTAAGCAGCGTTCAGTGATCTGAATGGTTAAAAATCATTTTGTCAGTAAATCTCTTTGTTTATCTGTGAAACACTTCGGTCCATAGCAAGAAAGTTATATTTGTCAGATCAAAATAAATCAAATTTGCTGGTGATATTCATGGTCCCCAGAGGACAGATCCTGAAGATGACTATGACTTCTTGTCAGTTTAATCAGCAGCATTTTTAGGTCAAATCGTCACTGTGACAAACATAATCCTTTAAACGTGATCAAACATAATCCTTTATAATTTCCCGACAAAAAATTTATCAGATTTCCACAACATCTGCTGTGCATACTCACACTTCCCATAGGACGATCTGAGTGACCGTCAGTGAGATATTCACTGAGTATTCCCGTATACTAAGAGGTTGAACTCTTCTTGTTTTAGCTGATGAATTTCCTCCGGCACCACCACAAAGACAAAATATTACCTTTACACCAAAAGCATCCATCAAACAAAAAAAAAACATGTCGTCTTGAAATAGAAACTGTACTTTCATGCCACTCGGAGGACGAGCCGTTTCGATGACCCAACGATGCGTCCTCCATCCTGAAGACCTCAAGTTTTTGATGAATGTCTTGAATGACTAAAATTCAGAGAATCATTGAACGCTTCTCATTTGACATGACTTCGAGTTCTTCAAATTTCTGTTTGTTCTCTTTAAAAGTGAAATTACAACAGTTTCACAACAATTGTTTTGTCTGTGAAATGACCAGAATAGGATTTTATTATTTCTCTGTTAATTATTAATTGCGTGGTGTTTATTACATGTGTGTGTTTAAGTATACGTGTATCACAGAGATCTTCCTTCATTACACGAACACAGAAACAACCACAGTATCCACCTTATTCTTAATAAGACAATATTTTGATTAAAGCGTTTACATGACTGGCAGGTAGAATATTCCAGTCACATTCCTGCTTACATGAAGTCTGGTTGAACCCATCCTGATAATGTGAGCTTACACTTCTGTAGATGTCGGCTCCCTATGGAGTCTTCCCACATGCTTCTGTGCAACAGATGTTTCCCTCAGCTGGTTAGGGGAGGGAGGTCTGCTGGGTAAGCAAGATTATTTCTTAATGCAAGAGAAAAAGCAAAGCACTGTGCCGTTAATTAACAGGTTTGTCTCAACAGAAGTGGTCTGTGCTGTCAGGGCATCATAGAGCCACGTGTCAGGCGGGAATAGTTTTCAGCTCTATGTCCGTCAGTGTCAACTTCTTTAACTGTACAGTTCAGCTAACATTGAAATTCTGGCACAGCGCCTGACTGAGAGTGAGTGTGTGTCACAAAAAAAGTTGGAAAAGACCTCACAGTGTGATTAAGGTGTTTACATGTATCAGTTATCCAAATAATAGCAGAATATTTCACACATCTTAACCCGAATATTTCTTAGTAACTAGAAAATGTTTACATGGCAGCATCTTATTCAGAGCAGTGGCTTACGTGGGTTCATTTTGGATTATTGCTGACCATGTAAACACACTGATGACACATTCCACATGAATGACAACTTGTAATCCCGAGTATATACGAAGTACTTTATCAACATACTCGTGTGCTTGGCTCAAGCCTTTGTGGTTTGCCTCTATTTCGCAACAAGTCAGCTAAGTCTGCTAACATTTGCCATCCTACTTTGATGATATAACAGCTCAGCTCCACACATGTTGAACTTCTCTCCAAAGTTCAATCCAGTGTCTTTATGCCGACCTTATGAATCAACAACTCTTGTATACTTGTGTCTACTCCTCTTATACTTTCATCTTTTTTAAAAATAACTCCTTTTAATTGTTCTTACCTGTTTTCTCTGATCCCTGTAAGAGCCTTTTTCTCCTCACAAACCCTCTCTGCATACTCTGGACTCTTCAGCCTTCTCGTAGTTCCCACTCTCCTTTCGATTTACCTGTACCTGTCCTTTCAGAAGATGCTTTTATCCAAAGTGCATGCTTTGAGCTTATAAAAAATTAATATTTTAACTCTTCTAAAATAGAAAATATACTCTTGCCTTTTGGTGACAGCTTTTCATCCAAACATCCTCAAACTGCTCACTCATGTCCGGCATGTTTGAGGGTGGAGTGTTTGATTTTGTCAAATCAAACAAGTTATGTTGTCGTGGAAGTTTTGCAATCAAACGACCCTCATAGATCAGAAGACGTTGTTTGAGGACCTTGAAAAATCATTAAAAAATAACCATAAGAAATTAAATTTCTTAGATATGACAACAAAAATGGCTTGGTTGATTTTTGAAGAAGTTAAAAGTGGGTTGAAAAAAAGAGACTTTGTCCAGGTTTGGGAAATATTTTCCTTTGGATTAAAATGACGTTCAATCAAGGAAGTGTGCTGACTCGCTGAAGGAAACAGGAAATGATCTGTCATGGTGTGAAATCCATTCAGACCAACATGGGCTGTTGCTTTTGTTTTGGGATATGAAAATCTGGGGTCAAAAGTTCCACCAGCTCTGCTCATCAGGATTTATCAGCTGCACCTGCGACGCTCTCCTTCAGCTGGAGACAATCGGCCTGGCAGAGACGTTTCCTGGGGAGGCTGGTGTTTCTCCGCTCACTTGATTGAATGTAGTTGACTGTCAGTGTTTCTGTTGTGTTTGGGTTCAGCGTGCGATGAAAGTGTGTTTGTTCTTTATTTGAAATGGTTCCGATGGATGGATTGGATTATTCTCCTACGTCCTCAGAAAATCACATCATTATTTATTTTTGTTTTGGTTCAAATTTCTGATTGTTGATCATTTTGATTACATTCTAACGATCACCTTTCAGAACCCAAGGGGCCATTTTGGCTTAAATGTTTTTCTGTCATGAGTGCTGGTTTTTGTGATATTCCAAAACTACCACTTCTGCTTTGTTGTTTTTTTGTTCGTAGAAATAACACTTAAACCTCACCTGACTTCCAGCAGCCTTCTACTGAAGGCAGATGGCTTCGTCACCTGAATATAAGCATTTAAATCGTTTTTGGAGACTTAGTGAGTTTCTTCTTCTTCAGACACTCCAGATTGGGGGGAAAAAAATATAAAAATTTCCATCTTTCCTCTCAGAAACAGATTCCCTGACTGGCGTTACACATGAAGAGCTTTAGGGTACATGTGCTCAAGAGCAGCAGCAGCTGCAAGGTTTGTAAAAGGCAGTGAAGCTGAAACAAAGTGGCAGTAAACTCGGCAGTCTAGGCCTATAACAGCACAACTATGGGCCGGCCTGTGCCAGCCTTAACTATAAGCTTTACCAAGAAGGAAGGGTTTTTTTTTAACGTCTAGTGGACACGGTCATTTAAGTTTTATTTTGGTCTACCAGCAGGTCCAATAGTCACAAGTTCTGTTTTTGTTTTTGCTGCTAAATGCTTGATTTGGTAGCCGTTATACTTATCTCAACAGAAAATAACTTGTCAAAGCGGTACTTTGGGCTCTGTCAGCTCCTAAAGGTGGCTTTTACGGGGTGCTCCATCCTCTCTGCTGATGGAGGGCAGCAGGTCGCAGTGGACATGGTTGAGGTCATTCAGTGCATCAGAGATGTGATGATGGAAGACGCAGCGCTTTGGGCTTTTTAGAGGGCCGTGTGTCAGCTCTGAAGTGTGACATCTGTTGGGATGGTTCAAGCCCCGTGCTGATGGAGGGCCGGTCGGGGGAGATGAATGGCAAACTGTTGAGATCAAATGTGGAGAAAATTTCAGATTTTCACAACACAGTTAAGATGGCAAAAACTTACAATCAAGATATTATTATTCAACCATAACCATTTATACTTAACCTTGTCCGTATGACCTTTTGAAAGGTTGATGCAGGATTTAATGTTTTCAAAAAATAAACAAAATGCAGAGGAAAAACGTTTTCTTTTCTGAGAAAAAATAAGCGACTTTTATTTTGTTAGCAAACGCATGACACGTCACTAAAGGGATACGCATATCGCTGCTCCCTCTGCAGTGCACTGTGCAGAGTTGGTTGGTAGTTCATCAGATCAGTAGTTTCAGCAGTCAGTCGGTCAGTTTGTTGGTTAATCACGATATATTCACATTAGTCAGTATAGTCAGTCATAGTGAGTAGCTGTTACTCGGTGGTAGTAGTTAGTTATTGCGCTCCTAACATTAGCCACATAGCAGCTAACTGGTTAATGTTGAATATGGGTGGTGGTGGTGGTGTAACGAAACTGTGCGCTGGGCAATACGATGATCAGGTCCTAGCACGACTGGGCTGGAGGTTTAGCTAACTTAGCTGGATAGGCAGTTCTCACCACTATGGGTGTGCCGTATCAGGACACGGAGACGAACTTTGGCTTTAACAAACTTTACTGGTCTGTTTAGGCGAGAGTCGTCCTGGAACCGGACTGTCTGGAGCGGCTGTGCTGCTTCTTTGACTCGTTAACTGGTGGCTGCCTGAACTAAACTGAAAAATACGCCAGGCATCTGATGACCACGGCTAATTTGGCACACAGAGTCGTGAAACCACATTACATAAGGTAAGACAACTTTATGGTTAATTGGGTAATTTGGGCTCACAATGTATCTACCTGTGTTTATTACACGTGGCACCTTAGCTTGCTGCATGTGGCAGCCGGCATTAAAGTGCATCTCTGCCACCTACTGTAACAAAGCAAGAATGATTTTAGAGGCATTGTATTATACACAACATATCATGTATAAAAAATGTGTCTTTCAAAATTTTTGTCAATAGGGATGTATAACCACACCCCTCTTGGCGAACTTTGCCTGTCTGCTGGCTGGTGCCACACAGGTGGTGCAGTGTGTTTATCAGAGCTTATCTGCAGAACACAGCTGCCGACTGCTGCTGGCAGGGAGGAGAGCAGAGACTGGGATGAAGCGTTCGGTAAATGGGCTGTAAAACCAAAAACAACAAGCAAAAAGATTTAAAAACCATTTGATCCCATATAAATATATGAAAGAAAATGATGGAAGCATTCCAAATTTAGACTTTTGGATGACATTAAATGGCGTAAAACAAACTCACACCATGTTGATAAAACGTCTTGCACACCCGCACAGTATGTAGCTCCCATTCTAACTCGCATCATACGCTCACGCTCCTGTTCCTGTTCTCCACAGAGGGTCGATGCGACCATTACAGTCTCTCATCCATCTGCTGTTATGACTGAAAGGAATTGCAAAGGAGGAAAGAAAATTATCCATGGTGGCACCTTGACCTTTGACCTTCACAAGAGGTCATGAACACCCAAATTATATTCTCTGGGAAACAGATGAGAGTTAAGGAATGTTAGCATATTGATCTGTAGTAATTTGTGTTCTAGATGAGGAGGTCACGGCTGCGGTGACTCACTGACCTTTGACCTTTTCGGAGTTGCATTGGTATATCGTGTACATGAATAAATTGTCTTGTGAGTATGAAGCGTATACTCATGATTAAAAGCTGTTTCACACCAACTGCTGATTATTAGCATTGAAACTTATAAAAAAAAATATTTCTTGTGTTATAATGAAACTTGCACACCAGGATGACACATTTGTGTGGCAAGAAATAAATTCCTAATTTTTGCCATCTGCATAATTCCACCTGCAAAATACATTTGTCTTGTTTGCTAACGCCTGATCATGTTCATGCCGCTACGTTCATGTCTCATTAAATAACTTGAACTAGTTCATTTTTATCTGTGTGAACTGAACTGAGCTAACTCATGCAAAGTGTGATATCACACAATACTGCTGATTGTTTAGACAGCCTGTACATCAACCCCTAAAATGGAACCCCAGTTGTTTTTGATTTACTCGACTCATTTTTTTTCCAAATGTCAGCAAAAAAAAAACCAATAGTGTGGATGTTTCTGATTTGATGCCGATTGAAGGTTCTCAGGAGGATAAATAGAAGGTCATGGCAGGGCAGCTGCAGTTTAACACAAAAGTGCCTTGAGTGAGTTGAGCCATGAAATGCAGTGGGGTCATTGCAATAGATTGTTTTAAATGAGTCTATCATGAGTTGATTCAAAGCTTCACTGTCCTAAAAATGTCAAATTTAGGCCCAAAATTTTCCAGTCGGAGCAACTTTTACCAGTTAATCAGAATACATACAGTGGTGTGCTAGCAAAATGCAACGGCTAAAACACGTGTACCTCAAAATCACTTTGAAAAAGCATCAGCATCCCAGGCTGACCTGTAGTACATTACAATACAATTTACATTCTCCTTCACCTTTGATTCTTTTGCATTCCAGTATTAGCACCCGCGCTAGTTTATGGATGACCATGACATGTTTTTGTTGCTGTTTTATTTACATTGTAGTTTTATGATTCAGCTTGTAAGAGACTGTTAGACCTACCCATCGCACAGACTGACATGCAGTCAGTGTTGGGCAGTAGCGGCGTTACAAGTAGCCACTTTAACTACATTTCTCAGTAGCGTGGTCGTAACGTCGCTGTTTTCTACATCAAATGGCTTTTCAGTAGTGAAGCTACTTTTGTGGCCAAATAACGCGGTAGCGTCCACAGAAGCTGCAATTTCCCAGGCATTTCTAAACCTTAAACACATCTCCACGTCATATACGTACCTATCGTCCTGCTGATGGCCGCCCTACATAAAAAGATGCCCGTGAATTGATGCAGCCGGGATGGAGAGTGCGCAGCTGGAGACAGTGGCAGAGGAGGGGGAAGAGGCAGAGACGTCGTCACCCTGGCCATACCTTAACAAGTTCATGACTCTTATTGTGACCACACAGAACAGTTACACATTCCAATGTCTACTGTGCAACCCCAAAAGGAAGCTCCTATCGACGTCCAAGACGTCCTACACAAATTTAAGGACGCACATTCAGGTATTTTCCAAACAACCGTTAAGCTAAGTCAGCCATCACAACTTAGCAAGCAAACATCAACAGTTAACATAGCACTAGCATAGCAACTGGTCCTTTAACAGCAAAAGAATAACACTGTGTGTGTGTGTGTGTTTGTGTGTGTTCTTGTGCGTGTGCATGTGAAAGGGATTTAATGTTAGGCAGGAAGAGGCACAAAAAAATTAGAAGACAGGAGAAGCTGAAAATATAACTTTAGTTTATGGGATGATAAAAAAAAATGTATTTTTTGTGTTTATTTGATTCCCTGTTAAGACACTCCAATAATTACTTTATATTATTAATAATGGACGTAAAAACTTCCCTGAAATGCAAAATAAACATAAACACAAATAAATATTTGATTTAAAAAACTAATCATTTGACAGTTCTGATAAAATTATCAATTTATAAGTTTTTCTGTGGATTACACAAACATACCACAGAAATTGAGTGATCAGAGTTATTTTCAGGTAAAAGCAGCAGCAACTCTTTGTTCTTCACTGTGATTTATCGTGTCAGAGTCCTCTTCATGGTGCCTCACTCTATCATCGCAGCGGGAAGCTGACTCTGTGGGCAGGAGATCTCTTCACAGGCACAGTGTGACAGCATTATGGAGCATCAAGGGAAAGATTCCACACTGTGTCTATATGACAGGACAGTGATAAACCCTCTCTCCTACAGTGTGTTCGCTCTACAGTAGCCATTGTTTTGCCTCAGCAGGGGAGGTGATTATATTTGCTTTCACTGTCCTTGTGCATGTCGGCTTGCAGGGAGCAAACACAGAAAGGTTGCTCATGTAATCCTGCCTGTAATGTTGCATGACCTCGGCTGTGTTTGAGGACGATAATGGGAAAGCCAAGTAGTCGCCATTAGAAAATTACAGCAATAAAATTACACCGAAATCCATTTTCCGGCAGCGGAGGAGGAGGGTCACTTGTTCATCCATAACCTGCCCACACACACACATACACTAACATATCATATCATAATCATTTCCATCCTCACCAAACAGCCATCTTTATATTTACACAGAAAATAATGAACAGATATTTGCATAGATGCAGCTGATGCAACGCCACTTCTGTGTCCAATCAAACAGTTAGACTGCCATGCATAAATGTCCCTCTGTGCACTAGACATTTATTAGTAACCATGCAATTAAAAGATCTATAAATAGGAGAGCTATGACTAATCAACAGTAATTAGTGGCAGAGGGGAGAAGAGAAAATGGAAGAGTAAATGGAGGGAGGCAGATGGAGAGGACAGTTTGACAGAATATTCAGTAAATGATATTCTTAACAACAACCAGCATCGTCATTCGTCTATTGTACTGTAACCGTTGCTTCATTAAACTTTATTTGTCCTGGAAAATATAATTGATTACAGTTTTAACTCAATAGCCAACAGCTACAGAGCAACACAACAAAAAGAATTGTTGCCAACTGCTCATAAAATTAGGTTTTGCCCTCAGCAGTTCCATAACTTATCAGAACTGACAATGCAGCAGTAATAATTCATGGAGCCGGCCGTGTGTGTGGAGGTGAGAATGTTGCAGGATCTGAGCTTCACTTTTTATTTTCCTCCCATAGTTTTTGTGCGTACATGTGGTAAAGGGCTGTCGTGGGCTCACCTTGTCCATTTTATTCATGTAATTTCTGTTGAGATGCCATTAAATCTGACGCACATTTAAGATCCTAGAAAATATATCACAATGGCCGAGGGGAACATTTTTCAATACGGTGTTTCAACATTTTCCCTTTCCCGACGCAACTGACCAACTCTTAAGGCTCCTACACACCAGACTGACAACACAAAGCAAGCTGTTACAAAGATCGGCTGCTGCATCATGTTTTGTCCGCAGCTGTCGGGCCAAAAAATAACATTATTGCAGAGACAAATCTCACAGCACTGGCAAACTCAGAATGTTTGACAGGCAGGGACAAAGAAAAGTAAAAGGGGCACCTGTTGTATGCCGGTGGGGCACAAGGGCACAAAAAGCTGTTGGGCACTTTACCACGTTTTGTCCACTGGAGGGGCACTTGGTCATGTTTTATCTAGCATAGGGCCGTCCAAGAGGGCACTTTTGCTGTGTTTTTCCTAATTTTAGGGCACCAAGAGGGGCAACTCCTCCTAAGTTGGACCTACATTATGTTAATGTGCATTGCTTTTATTGGATAGACCACTGATTAATAATCAGACTTACTGAATCGGGTAGAATCATCCCTTTGCACTGTCCACTAACATCGTATCGTATGAAGTTGCTCTGTTTTGAATTGCACGGCATCATAATTGGGATGTGAATCATATTGTATTGCATCGTCAGCTGCTGCATACGTACCTGAATCAGACTGCTGACAGAGTATCGAGATACATGTCATATCGGCCTCACACCAGGGATGGCCAACCCTTCGCTGAACACATCGTAGCTACGCTTTACTTTTGGCACAAATTCAGTAGACGCTTCCCCTCGTGCTTATGGGTTTCCTGTTTCTTCTGGGCTTTCTCTTACAAATTTATGCTGTGGGAGTATACGGGGACTATTGGTCATGTGCATATTGCTTAGGCCAGTCTGGGTCCAGTTAATGCCTAAAACATGCAGGAGTAAATCAACTTCCAGCCACATTAACCGGGTTTGTTAGCTTGACTTTAAGAAATTTAATTTAGTAAGATTTCAGTCGGACTAACGTATTTACACGCATTTTAAGAGTGCGGTTTTAGCCGCACTAATGCAATAAATTGATTTTCTCTAACATCATGTAAATTAGGGTGACCATATTTTGATTTCCAAAAAAGAGGACACTCGGCCCGGCCACGAGATAGCCTACTTAAATGATACTCGCAGTTTACTCAAAGATTCCTTATAAT
>JAQLOL010014188.1:0-12321 GCA_029783665.1 Naso thynnoides
TACTTTGTAAACCCCTCGCAGGAACAATGATGTTTATATTATAAATTGTAAATATGGAAAGAAAAAATAAGGTCGGGTCTGTAATAACATGCAAAAAAAGGAGGTCTGTTATAATATAGACGAAGAAGAACAACTTCCGGTAGGGAGTTCCGGTAGGGAGTGGAGGTGTTTGGCGCCATCTTGCCTGCAGCTGGGTGTCTCTCCATCACATTCTACCCCGTCACAGGATGTGTGGCATTGTTCTTCATATTGCATTATTATAAAATATTTAAATCTCTATCACTTTCACATTTCCCTCCTTCGGCATCAAATTAAACACTTTGTTCTGTGTTATCAAGATGATTTTGGAAGATAAAGATAAGTGCAGCAGGAAGACAGAGGCATTGTCAAGCACGCCATAATGCTGACCCTGAAAGGAGGCAAAAGTATTTAGAAAGTGAGCGACAGAGATGGAGAAGGGATATAGAGCGAGGCACAAAGAAAAGGATACAGGATTTAAGTGAGAGAGCCAAGCGTCAGTAACGGAAAAAGTGGAGGGAGCATAAAAGAAGAGGGGAAGAGAAAGCAGAGGCCTTGAAAAACTTTCTCACCCCTCCACAAAGTCCAGACTCTGATCCACATGTGAGAGAGCAGCAGTCAAGGTCCGATAAATAGAACTCATAGACACATTTGTCACTGATGGTTGAAGGTACAGTGTGTAGGATTTATGGCGATATATTGGCAGAAATGGAATATAATCTTTGTATAGTTACTAGAAACTAAAAATGGCTGTGGCTTTTAGGTTTTAGGTTTTAGGTTCGTGTGAGACCTTCATATCTATGTAGGGTTAGATTCCTCCATGGAGGCTGCCATGTTACTACAGTGGCTGTTTCCTATATGCCTGAAAATGGAGGTGTGAAGGGAGGGATATAGTGTGATGGAACCTGCAGACTCCACTTTAGATGCCACTAAATCCTACACACTGGTCCTTTAAAATAGAACAACATAGTGATTATATCTTCTTTCAAATTCAAATTGTTCATTTTATTCTTACAGGCAACAAGAAGCAGGGAAGAGATTGGCTGGAAAAAACAAAGACAGACTACACAAAGAAATTGAGAGGCTACCGAAACAGCTGAAAAGGGAAAGAAAACAAGCAGACAAATACCGCAAAAGGTTCCAGCGCATAACTCAGGGCACCTCTCCTCAATCAAAAGTGAAAAATTTAACCAGAACAGGCAGAGTAAACCCCAAGTTACAAAAAACATTACTCTTCCATGAAGCCTTGATTGCAGACATCTAAAATAAATACCAAAACACAAGAAGACAGAAGGAGAAACAACTCATATCAAAAATTAGGGTGGGAAAATTTTTAAAAAATGCAGTATTCCAGAGAGCAGAAACTTTTCGAAATTTGTAGATGCCCTGCAAACAGCTTTGCTGCAACACTGAAATCCAAAGTCATATCAAAGACTTCTTTACACGGGATGTGAGTCAGGTCACGACAGGGAGAAAACAAACACTCACTAGGAATAAAGTGAAGAAGCAGAAAAGATTTCTGGTTGATACAATGAAAAATCTACATCAAAGATTTCTTGCTGAGAACAGCTGTAAACTATTCTACTCCCTATTCTGTCAGCTTAGACCATTTTGGGTTGTTCATCCTACTGTGTCCGATCGCAATACCTGCCTCTGCAAAATTCATGAAAATCTGAAATTCATAGCTGAGAAACTACACCATTTGAAGCTGATTGAAACCTCAGATCTGGAGAGCCCGACAAAAACCACCGTAATATCTTGAGCAAGGCTTGCATGTACAACAAGTGTGTGCAGTGCACATCTCTTATTCAAGAGAAACCCCCCTCCGTTTTGTAAGTGACGGCCCTTGCACTCAATATAAGCAGAAAGGAAATTTCTAGCTGTTCAGTACAGAGTTGGTAAGGCGTGGTCTGACAGGAGGCACGTGGAACTACTTTGAAGCAGGCCATGGAAAGGGGGCACCTGACGGTGTTGGGGGCACTTTGAAGAGAATGGCCGACAACTTGGTGAGCAAAGGCCATGACATACCCAATGCACAAGAGCTCTACAAGACCCTCAGAGAAACTTCTACGAGTGTGAAGTTATTTTATGTCGACAGTGAAGCAGTGGAGAAGGCAATAGAAAAGATGCCAGACTAGATTCCGACAGTGCCAGCCACAATGAAAATTCATCAAGTGGTCACTGTTACACCTGGAGAGATCCTGTATCGGGAAGTAAGCTGCATGTGTAAAAGCAGCTGAATTGTCCGTGTTTTACTGCTCAGTACTTCAGCTTCAACAAGAAAGCATCCAGTTTGGCGGCGGGCATTTCTTTGGATCGTAATGAAATGATTGGCAAATGGTGTGTCCTGAAATATGACAACAACCTGTATCCAGGCATAATCCTAAATAAAGATGAAACGCATGTACAAGTTAAGTGTATGCACCGTGTTGGAAACAACAGGTTCTTCTGGCCCTCAAAAGAAGACATTCTTTGGTACCTGTTTGATGACATACTACAGCTTATTGAAGAGCCACAGCCAGTGACATCCCGCCATGTTGAAATTCAGAGAAATGTGTGGAACCAACTTTCTCAGTCATTGGAATAATGATGATGAATAATGATGGTGACTGCAAATTAATTTGCCTTTAAGGAGCAGTGGTTACTTAAAAGTGATTACAGTTGTACAGAACAAGTAAAAGTAGGCCTACTGCTATTTTCTATTGACTTACCTGGTGGCAGTGTTTACGATTGATTTTTCTTTGGTTATAAAGACAAGAATGAAATGTTTTAATCTTTTTTTTATCAACTGGATAGACTAATTGGGAAATGGAGAGAACGAAACTGAAAATTTTTACTCAGGGATCAAAAATACATGCCTAAATGTATGTACAACGTTTTGTCATTTTCTAAGAGTTAATCTGATGTTATTTGATATATGTTGTTACAGTTGTGGCAATAGCACCAGCAGTGTTGTTGCAGTGTTGTTTTACAGAATAGTTGGACCATATTCATGGATTGTCTACCTTGGCCATGCTAGCATGTTTTAAGTATTATTGAGTGTTAGCAAAGTGAGCTGTGAATTTTTTTTTTTTTTGAGCAGCTGTTCTTAAAATAAAACAGTGGTTATTTCTCTCAGTGTCTGTCATTAATTATGGCCTGAATAATTTCTACCAAATTTTGGCAACTATGAAATTGTGCAGTTCTTAAATTTGTCCATTCCACCCCGTCACAATGTTCCACTCCGTCACACTATATTCCACCCCGTCACAGTGTGATTTTTAAAAAAAAAAAAGAAACACCAAGGTTGAATTAGTGGTCAAAGCAATTACACACATAGTTTATAATTGCAATAATGTACAGAATATAATTATATGAATATAAGTTTCATTGTAGATTTTGAAGTCAGACTGTAAATTTTAGCAAAGAAAATATGACCACTAGCATATTAAATTTATTTATGAATGCTGTACATAAAATAAAAACGTAAAGTAAAATAATTTAAACTAATTATTGGTGTTTTTGAACAAAGACACTTTCTGAAGTGAATAACATTTTGTCTTATTTTTTTTAATCTAAAATTACTGTTGAACTTGTTAACTTTTGTCCTGTGACGGGGTGGAAAAAGAAACTCTGATCTCTTGATATAATGTGCTAAAAGACTTTCAGAAAATGGTGCCTGAGCTTGAAAAATATGTTATATTGCAAGTGTTAAATGTTCTGCATGGTATAAAACTAAAAAAAAAAATAAAAAAAAAAATTGTTATGATCAAAAACCTCGAAATTCTAAGGTCCAATCTTAAAACATTCCATGGAATGACCCACAAGTGTCTCAGGGCTCTAATTAAACTTTTTTTTGCCTCATTCTAAACATCCAGAAATACACCACCAAATTAGATACTGGCTGTCCCGACTATGAAATGAATATTTTAATACAGTAAAACTGTCCAAGTAATGATGATGCATTTCATAAATACTGATGAAATTATAAATGTACTCACATTTACTAGAACATTTGCTACTTGCACATCACATTTACTGAATTCAATCACAAGTGGGTTTTATTATCTGTAAATATATCTGTAAATTTCAGAAGTATGTTTTGTCCTCTCTTTCTGCATTTGTGTGACAGCAGTATTAATGTTGTACTCTTCTTTAGGTATGGTCTACCTTTTATTCCACAATCTATGATTAATTTTTTTCCCCCCACCCAATCCCAGGATGGCAGGACAAACTTAAGTTAGAGCACTGTATGTGTTTAAATCTTAAACGTTTTTTCATAAACAAGTTTAACTCTCTTTTTTTATCCTGCTAAGAAGTGTGACTAGTATGTCACACTGTCAGAGGGTCAGGTCCAGAGTGGTAAATCTCAGTTTGGTGAATCACTGTTTAAATTGATGACAAAATTTACGAGGCCTTGACAAAACCTTTTAGTTTGGATCACCATATTGTCCTGCTTTAATGCCACCAGCAGGCTTAATTGTCTTAGCATTTTTGTCCACATTTTATTTATTAACAATATTAATACCTGTCCTGTGTCTTTGTGCCTTTACTGTGGATTGAAAATAAAGATGGCGGAACCAGTTTGCATCAGGGTCCTTTTTGGAGGTGAAGAGGATGCAAGAAAACTAATCATTGGAAGTGGAATGTCTACATCTGTGGAAGAATTGGCCCTTGAAATTAACAATGTCTTTGGCGTGAGGGAGGAGTTAAGGCTTCGGTACAAAGATGTAGACTTTGATAATGAATCCATGAACCTCCTGTCAGTTTCAGACATTCAAGATCGAAGTACTTTGAAGGTTATTTACTAACCTTTTGAGCCTACCAGCTCTGTATCCTCGGTTCCACCCACTGAAGATTCCTTCTCCTCAATTCATGTGATGACTTGTGAGGAAACCAGCACTGTAAACTCCTTAGCTCCACCCACTGAAGATGCCTACTCTGCAATCCCAGCGACCTCCTCAAATTAGTCTACTAGCTCTCCATCAAAACGACCAAATGATTCCGTATCCATTGGCTCCTGTAGCAGCAATGATACCATGATATTGTCTTCTGCTGAGCATAGGTTGTGCTCTTGGCCTGAAACCTTTGTTGTGCCACGCTTTTCATATTGTGTTGAGATGCTGCTCCAAAAAGGAGATGATGTCTTCTGTCTCTCCACCCAAAAGTCTGATCTGATATTCTTGAAGGCCTTGCAGAAGAAATGATCAAGTACACAGCATATCCAAGGGATGAACATTATGAAGAAGTTGCTATGGCCTTGGTTCAGAGACATCCATGTTTGCATGAGAAAGGAACTTGCACTGGGTATTGTAGGTTGAAGCACTAAATTTAGATCAAGATGACGAACTTTCGCATAAAGCTTGGCCGAGCTGGACACCCAGAAGTCAATGTCAATACATTAAAGCATAAACAGAAAGGTCTGGGCAAACCACCAGCAAACATTAAGAAGCCACAGAAGGCAGAGGTCAATTTTTGTCCAAGCCATCCAAGAGGGGAAACCACAGAAAGCCTGGAGGTGCAAAGGCTTGCTCTTTTGACTGAGGTTAAAAAAAAAAATAATAATAAGGCAGTTATCAAGGAAAAGATGCAGCGTACCTTTTCATACAGATAACAAGAAATTCTTTGGGAGTCAATGATTAGAAAGATGGCCAGCACTGTTTAATGTTGATGAGGTAAGTGTGGTGACTTAGTAGTTGGAGAATCCAGTTGATGTAGTGAATCTTGTTGAAGGTATATATTAAGTATATCCTTTTCTCCTTCCCTTAAGATCAACTTGGAGTTTATGCACATAACAACTGTGCCTCTGAAATCAAAATTCATTGGACAACTGGACAGAGACACTAAAGACCTGATAAAGATTTTCTATAGCACAGGAGGCTCTGCAGGGCGTAGTATCCGCACCATAATGGCAATGACTACAAGAGTAAGGTTTTCTTTGTAATACTCATTTCTTCTCAACTCTTTTTTTTCTAAAACCTTGAATGCCAATGGCAAATTTGTGTTTTCAAATGTGAGAAAAAGGAATTGTAAATTCATATAGCAACTACAAATGCCTCCTTTTGGTTTTCACACTTGTAGTTATCTTTGCAGTGAAGCTGCTTAATACACACAAATGACCGTTTCTCTTATGCAAAGTATTAATCTGAAAAATTATCATACATTTTATGTCATAAGTGATCAAGGTGTCTTCCAAGTGTAGCCATGGGTGCTCTAGTATTAATGTACTAAGGTAAAACAAAAATGTATTGTTGAAATTGTTAAAATCTGTGCATTCAGCTCTGTAATGTTTTTTGGGGGGTCTTTTTGGCTTGTTTCAGAATGATGACATTAATGTAAAGCCTGACTGTATCCCGAGGAGCCTAAGCATCTACCTTAATGAAGACCCGGAGAGCCTTGTCAAAGTGTACTTTGTAAGTATATGTTAACCTATTTTCTTTACATTTAGTCAATAAATTTTATTGATAGTTGTGTTAATTGTCCTTTAGGCATCACACTCTTGCTTTGTTTGTAACATTAAAGTTTAATTTCTTACCCTCACAGTTAAATAAGTACACGTGAGTGCATTGGAGTAGCTAAGCAGTTAAATAAGTACATGTGAGTGCAATGGAGTAGCTAAGCTTGATCCAAATCTTCCCCTGTTGCAAGAACAATGTTATTGTTTAAGGCAGTGATGCAGGGCTGAAAATAACACTGAAAAAGATGCACAACACACAGTTTTGGGAAGAATTCATTATCTGCTGTATTCTCCAGCTGTCTTGCCTGCAAACTGGGGAGTGTCTCTTAAGTATAAAAATTAGATTTACTCACTATGTGTCCCTCACCAGAGACTCAGGTTCATTCTCTTATTTTCGTTCTGTAATGTCTGCATGAGGTGAAGTGTATCCAGCTGCAATCAGCGGTCATCATTACAGGAACTTACTTTAAACTTAGCAGATCTGACTGCTTCAGTCAGATTGATAAACAAGAGCAAAGACTAATCCACTAAATGCAAAAATGAAAAAGAAATGTTCTCTTCTGGATCAGAGTAGAGTGTGATGTGACCTTGTATTCCTCAGGTCTGTTGGCCCTACTTGTGTGGCAAACTTGAAAGGCAGGAAGTTTGTCAAAGTCATTATATTAACTGTTCAGCTCGGCATATGGACTGTTACTTTGTTTTTCAAAAGGATGAGCTGGCAAACATCTTAAACAGAAACACATTTTTTTTAATTATTTTTTTTTAAATGAGGTTTTGAAAGATGCTCTGTTTTGTATAAATAAATTTAAATGACTTGTCCTCAGAAATGTCAGAGTTTGTGCATTAAAAAATTCAGATTACCAAATAGTGACTGTCACTCAGACAGAGCTTATTCTTTTCTTTGACCTCTAGGATAGTGATAATGCAGGGGCTGAGTCTGGGATTGCACAGACAACAATGAGCATCTACATGATTCCGGTCGAAGGTGCCAGTGCTGAGGATGAGACAGCAGCAGATGTTGACATTGTGCTTGAAGGTGTGGAAGTTCTGCAAAGCCAAACAAGTGTCACCTTTGGATGTGAGATGCTGTTTAGACTGATTTATGCACTTAACTTAAGCTACCCCAAAGACGTCAAGTGCACATTTGAAGTGTTTCAGAAAATGCTGATGGAACTGGACTCAGCCAAGCTTTCACCAAAAGTCCAGAACCTGAAAATCTAGATGCTCTAGTGATTCAGAGTAAACTGACTGCTAACACTGATATTTTCCCCTGGAAAATGTTTAGCTAAGTGGAAAATTTCAAAGTAAAGCAAATTTCAATACTTACTTGAGTAAAATCTTCGTGGATTTTCTTTATGTTTTTCAAAGTTTATTGCTTTTTTCTTCGCCATACACCTTTTATATTTGTGTATTTGCACTCAAATATGCATGAAAGACGTGCGGCAAAGCAAATCAACCACTGACCCATCTGGCAAGGTTTTGGTCTGTAACAGAAAATCTAAAACAAAACAAAAAAAGTCTTAGATTCCTTAATGTTAGTTGTTGTTTAACTTGAGTTGCCTGTCCACCTCAAGTTCAACACAATTGTAAGGTATAGATTTCAAGAGACTGAAACATTTAATTGCTGCAGAAAGGTCTGTTTATGGATGTTCAAATGTTAGATATTAAATTTCAAAAATAACTGCAAAAGTGAAGTCTGGGATAACACAGGCTTCAGCATCATTGTGGTGAAGGTTGCCTGTCAGCTGGTGTCTGCAAAACCTACAGTGTCACCTTTTGGATGTGATGCTTTTTTGACTTATTTATTGATTAAATATACGCTACCCCAGGGGCGTTGCCAGGCCTGCACAGCCCCTGTAAAGCTGCATGCATGCATACCCATGTCCCATATACTACATACACACATACAGACATGCATGCATGCATGCATACAACCCACATACAGGCATACAACTGAACCACTAGACTACATGCCTAATTGGACTGGATACATGTTTACTTTTTTACCATCAAGCTGTACCGTCTGCTTTTCTTCTGAGCAAAACAATCAATGACTTGACTGTGACTCACCTGGTCAAGCTGATCCCTCTCAACAGCCAAGACAGTGAGGTGTTGCAGCCTGTCTTGTGTCATTGTGGACCTAAGCCACGTATGCAGCTGCCTCAAAACGCTGAAGGATCTCTCACAGCTACAACTATTTATAGGTATAGTGAGAGCAATCTGAAGGATGTGAGAGAGGGATGGAAACATCACTGGATCTAGTGCTCTGAACACTGACTGAATGTCACTTAATTGGAGCGTCTCTCTTTGGCGGTTTAGGTAGTTCTTTTCCACAAGAACCTCCTCTGATTTGAGCTCAACCCTGTAATGATTTGCCAGGCCAGAGAGGCGCTCCTCACAGAGAAAGTTAACTGTCTGTGGATCACATGCCTGAACTGAACACCCTCTAGAATTTTGATGTTTACAGACGAGAGGTGCTGGTTCATTTTTGCAACCATCCTGTTGAGACAAGGAAGGAACAGGCTGTTCTGAGTCACTGAGGTCACTTACTAGCCTAGTTAACCATCCGCTTCCACATCGTTTCACTTTGTGAGAAGCGTCTGGCCACTCTCCAATGAGAAACGTTTGCATCGTGGTGGGCGGGACATTTTCAACTTCGACCGATTGCTACTGCTTGGTCATTATGTATGTTATAAACTTTTGCCGAAGCCCGTCGGAAGTAATGCTAAAACATCAATCCTCCGGATAAAATGTCTTAGACATTCCTGTTGTTGGGGGCGCTAGTGAGCACCAGATGGAGTAGACATGTTTTTTCTGAGCTCCTCTCCATGTTGTAAAATAATTCAGTATTTAATTTAAAATTCACCAATTTACCCGGCCTCTTGTTGATTTAACCAACTATCATAAGCGCGACGATGCGAAAAACGAAGACAGAGCGTGGAAAACAGGATAAAACCGAGACTAAAACTCAATCTTCACCAAAGCTAGCACCAGAACGCACCATGACAGATCCTGTGGCTAGCAAGGACACTGATGCAGAATCGAGCAGCATTCTTCTGGTAATAGAGAGCATGAACAAAACGATGACTGATCGATTTGACACATTAGAGGCAACTCTGGCATCCACTCAAGCATCTTTGGTGAGCCTCGGAAACCAAATGACAGAAATTGAGAAGGCTAATTCCAGCTACGACCACCACCTCTCACAAGTTGATCAAGCTTGCGTAAAAATGCAGGCGGAAAACCATGCACTCCGCTCAAAGCTAATTGATCTGGAGGCTCGCTCTAGGCATCAGAATATAAAAATTGTTGGCCTACCTGAAAAGAACGAGAAAAAAGTCTGGTTGAGTTTCTGGAGAAATTATCCCTGAGTTGCTAGGTGCTAGCAATTTTCCCAGCCTGGTTGTGGTGGATCGAGCACACCGTCTAGGGAAACAATCTTCAGAGGAAGACGCTAGACCGCGCGTCATGATAGCCTGGATCCATCATTTCCAAGTCAAGGAGAAAATGTTACAGCTTTCTCGCGAACAATTCCCTTTGAAATACAAGGAGGATGCGATCCATTTCTTCCCCGATTTTCCAGTGGACGTGATCAACAGCGACAGGCTTTTGAAGATGTCCGTAGGAGGCTCAAGGAGGCTGGTGCGAGGGTCGGCTTCATCTACCCAGCCCGGCTTCGGGTCACCCTGGGAAACTCGGAGCAGGTATTTTCTTCATTACAAGAAGCTGAGCAGTTTGCAGAGACTTTGGCTAGTGCATTACATGCGTTTTGGATGGCTACATTTTCTGGTATGTGACTTCTTTTCCTGCAGTCACGCAGGTCGGGACATTTTCATGACCGTTGTTTAAATCAGGTTTGTTCTGGAGGGAGAGCATTTCTGCTATTTTAGCTAAGCTTTCTTTTCCTATGGTCCGGCAGCCTCTATGTATGTTTGAAGGGAACGTGCTTTCACTTTGTTTGGGAAAGTGGGACGGGGGGAGGGGGGTCATGTTCTTAATTGTGTGTTTTTCGTGTTGTTCCATTTTCCATTGTATTCAGTGAGTTTCAAGGGCGTCACATGTTCATATTACTGTGCTTAGATATGCATCCTAGTCTCTCTTCAAGAGGTGGTGGCATTACTTTTGCTAGTTGGAATGTCTGTGGATTGGGGCATGCTATTAAGAGGGCAAAAGTATTCTCTCATTTAAAGTCCTTAGCTGCAGACGTTATATTCCTGCAAGAAACTCATATTAAGCCCACTAGAGCGAAGTTGCTTAGATGCAGCTGGGTCAATCAAATTTTCCAGTCCACATTCTCCAGAAAAGCTCGTGGCTATCTTGATTAGCAAAACGATCCCATTTAGGCATGTTTCCACCATATGTGATCCAAATGGCAGATATATTTTGGTGACCGGCCACATTTATTCAAACCATGTCACACTTTTAAATGTATATGGTCCCAATTTTGATAACCCAAACTTTTTCAGTAAGGTCTTTAATTTACTGCCTAATCTCTCAGATACACATGTGATTGTTGGTGGTGACTTCAATTGTGTGATTGACAATTTTCTGGATAGCCCAAACAAACCAGTTACCTTCTGCTGCCTCCACAATCTTAAATAATTTAATGTCATCCACCCATCTAGTTGATATATGGAGGCTTCAACACCCCACACATAGGGATTATTCTTTTTTTTCCACAAAGGCACCATTCTTGCTCTAGAATCGACTATTTTTTGCTTGACTCAAACTTGAAATCAAATGTGATCTCTACCACATATCATAATATTCTAATTTCTGATCACAACATCATTGGTACTTGACCTCAACCATAAGAAACAGCAGTATTGTTGGCGCTTCCATCCTTCACTTCTCTCTGACTCCTCATTTTCTCAGTTTATCTCTTCTAAGATATCAGAATTTTTGGAAACAAATGATAACCTAGAGGTTACAGACTCCACCTTATGGGAAGCTTTTAAAGCTGTAATTAGAGGGCACATTATTTGTTTTGAAAACTCAGAGAAAAGAAAAGAAAAAGCGTCTTTTAGAAATTGAAAAAGAACTAACACAACTGGAAACTGCTTATAAATCTTCTTCTAACTCAGTCACCTTACAGAACATTCTAAAATTGAAGTATGAATATAATGACATATTATCAGCCCAGGTACAGGACCAACTGTTTAAACTGAAACAAAACAATTTGAACTAGGAGACAAGCCTCAGAAGCTGCTAGCCCAACAACTGAGAGGTTTGCAGGCTAGTAGAGCTATACATAAAATCAAATCAAAATCTGGGGATATCATCACTGATCCTATCAATATAAATAAGCACTTCAGGGAATACTATCAACAGCTATATACATCCAAAGCTAAAGGTGATACCTCTGCATGGCTGAAAAATCTGAACCTCCCCAAATTAAGCAATTCAGCACGTGAAGCACTTAATGCTGACATCACCGCTGAAGAGGTCCTAGAGGCTATAAAATACTTCCCCCAACAGTAAAAGTGCTGGCCCAGATGGTTTTGGTATAGAGTTGTATAAGAAATTTCCTGAACAATTGACTCCACTCTTGCTCAGGATGTTTAACCACTCATTTGAAACTCAAAAATTTCCTAACTCCTTGTATGAAGCCAACGTCTCACTTATTCCAAAGGAGGGGAGAGATGAGACTGAACCCTCATCTTATCGCCCAATTGCATTGCTGAACTCTGATATGAAAATTTTTACAAAATTGATGGCAAATAGATTAAACAAACACATTGCCTCCATTATTCATACAGACCAAACTGGTTTTATTCCTTGCAGGTTTTCCTTTTTTAATGTTCGAAGAGTAATGAACATAATGTATCATAACTACAAGAAAGATCAGAAAGTGGCAGTCCTCTGCT
>JAQLOL010014189.1:0-12313 GCA_029783665.1 Naso thynnoides
TATACTCAAATTGTTTAGAAGAAAACTGAACGATACACAGCAATTCAAAATCATGGTTTATTATATATAAGTGTATTTTTTAAAATCTTTTTCATATAATATAATACTCCATAATAATAATAATAATAATAATAATAATAATAATAATTATTATTATTATTATTATTATTATATAGGTGTATATAGTGTGTGTGCAGAGTGCACAGTGTGTGTGCAGAGTGCTGTTCACTTCTTTTAAAAAGTCTCTTAACATTAAGAGGTGACTCTTGGACCAGACATTTAGCGGGGGCTCAGCCCCTATACCTGCCCCCCCTTTTTTAAAAAACTGTAAATGGAAATTAAACAGCCAATACAACACTATAACACATACAATGCATGAAGTCTGCATTTAGAAAGAGACAGAAAATTTGATATCACATTTTGTAACAACACATTAATACTCCACTTAGTAATCTGAAATCATTGTGGATTTTACTACTAAGGATCAGAAAGACCTTTGCCTCTCATACAGATGCAAAAGAAATCCTTTTGCACATAGGCCTATATGTGACTCACAGTCTTCTGTCACAAAGCCCTTCTAAACACAAGGTTTATGTACTTTCTGACATGTGATGTATGTTGTTTGCAGTTTAGTTACGTTTGGAGTCAGGAAAGCCATGATGCAAACAGGCACAACATCCTCTACTGACTTAAGTCAAAGGTAAGGAGGATGATGACAGTGGAGGTACAGAAGAGAAAAATAGAGTATAAGCAAAAAGAATACATGTTGGTCAGCTGTTAGCAAAAGCTTCACATGCCAAAAGGCTTCAGGAGACAGAAGCTGAGGTGATCTAGTGAGTAGTGATAGCTGGTTATGTGTCTTATGCACTTTCTTGATGTTTGGCTGTGTAAGAAAAATTGCTCACTCACTTCTAGCAGTCTTCTACGGTTACAGCAGCCACGCTGTTGTGACATGGATCTAATAAACTTGGGTCTGACATCAAGTTTGATGTACGCAGACTGTGCAATGATTACACCTGAAGTACTGCATCACAGGTGATGACGCAAGTCAATAAAACTTCATCAGTGTGAGTTATCCATCTATGTCGCTGTAGTGGTTGAGAAGAACAATTGAGTTAAATTAGACCAGAGCTTTTGCAGTGGTGGCACTGATGTGTATGGAATAAACTCTGAAGAGAAAAAGGAGGAAAACGTAGATGTGGTCGTGGTCAGGGGAGAGAGGCTGAATTGGGATGCTAGTATTGCAAAGCAAGCTTGAGGTAAGTATTCATTAATTTACCTTCTGTTTGTTTGGGTTGAGTGCTGGTGTGGCATTGATCAGTGTGTCGTTTCATGCTACATTTCCATTGATTGCTTGGTAGACATGGGTCATAGCCACCAATAAGATGTTAGATCTTCATCCTGCATTCCTGACACTGTCAGAATTTTGTCACTGGCTATCTTTCGTCGCAAGACCAGAGGGCTATTGCACAAAACCAAGATAAGGGATTCAGCCAGGATTTTGCAGTTATCCCAGCTGAATTTAGCCTTGACTTGGTTGCACAAAAGCAGGGGCTCAAAAAATTACCATGGAGATTTATTCTTTGCAGCTAGCCTGCCACAGACCAGGCTAATAGCCAGGATTAATTAATTCTGCTGCCTCACTGGTGCAGTCAGCTGTTACTCTGACTGGAAATAAATGTGTTTTACAGTTATTCCACAGTCTTCTGTGTTTTGCCTCATGTTATGAGCTTGTATTAAAATACTACAGATACTGTTATTCAGGAAAGTTGGTCTGCTGTTACTGTTTTACTTATGGCCATGATCATTTTTACAGTCATTCATGTGATGGTCCTTTTTTTTGTTACGCTGACTTTGTTTATAAAGACTGCTGGTCGTGATGCATTCATCAAACCTCTGACTTTATCAGAGGTTTGATGAATGCATGTATTAATTCAGTTGTTGAGATGATTAAAATTGGCTAGTAAAGTTGCAAAGGTGTTTCAGTTAAGTGGGTGACGAGGGCAAAATGTAATGTCCCATTCACCTGTGTTACACCCTTCACAATGGCATGTCCTTTCTTGTAAGACGTGTTAGATAAAGAATCACAGAGAAAAACAAAAACTCTTTGACGTGAGAGAATGAATAACTTTAGACCTGTTGAAACTCACACAGATGATCTGTGTTTTACCATCTCTCCTCTTTCGCAAGAGGCATGTTCTTACACTTAGTTGGAAATGCTTTTATTTATCTTTGTTTCCCTTTATTGGTGTGATCTTATTTGTAAAATCAACAGACTAACATATTTTGTAGAAACTGCCTTATGTACAGCATAACTACTTAACAATGCTGTGTGGTATATCAGCAAAAGCAAAAGAAACTCACTCACTTTCAAACCTCCACCTGATATTTGCCCTCTCTCCTTTACTTTAAAAATGCAGGGTCCTGGAGAAATGACAATCAGCTTTCCTGTGAAAACAGAAAAGAACATTTCTTCAAACGGCTGGATTGAAATGGCAAGTCAGTGAATACACTGCTGATCATCAATTAAAAGCATTTTGACTATCGTTGTTTTACAGTTGGCAGGGGGTCTAGAATGGCCCTGAGGAAGACAATGAGATTTTATAGTAGTGTGTGCGTGTGTGTGTGTGTGCGTGTGTCAGGATGTCAGTGGGAGACCTCTCCATCAAACTTTAAGACAGTAATTTGCCTCCTCATTACTTATATTGAGCCCAAAAGGTTTTTGAGAGAGACCCTAGGAGGGCAGGAAACTGCGAGAAAGAACAGCATGCAGAGAGCACCTCGAGAAAGAATTTAATAATGCATTAACTTTTTTAGTATTTCTGCTACATTTTTCCTGAATTTTCTTAACATTCTTCTCCGTTGAAATTTGAGTTAAGAATGTTGCTATAGACCAAACTGTGGCTGTTTTTTATGTAATGGTGAATTTTGTGCCTGTAAAAACCCTCTCTCTTACATTGTTTCATATCACTCTGTCAGCTATTAAGTAAGAATGCAGGAAGAGAAAAAAGACACAAAAACAAAAACAAATCCGACATTATATGAGTTCTACCCACTCTGACCTCCTTCCATAGAGGTTTGTGACAACCTTATAGCAATTTGGCCTTTTTCTGCCTTAGCTCTAGTAGGATTTTATGTGTGCTCAAATTTGGTTTTACACCTAGATATAGCGGTTGAGAAAAAGAATCTGATACTTTTGTTTGTGTTTCTTGCTTCATATGACTTGCTGAAGTCACCATGTTCCCAAATGTCATTAATTCCTTTAGTACAATGTCATCCCAACTGATAATTATGGCCATGTTCATTAAGGATCATATAATGACCTTCTTAAATATATACATTTTTTGTTGCTCTTTTTTAATATGTTTACCTTGTTTTTTTTTATTTAAGCTATGTAATAATAACTTAACCATCCCTAATAGTGCTGCTGCAGTGTGCTGGGTACTACTGATCACTTTTAAACTGTGAAATGGAGATGAGAACAGTTTCACTCATTGACTCCTTTACGTACCTATGTTATCCCACATTCTAAGTGTGTGTGTGTGTGTGTTTGAGTTAGAAAGAACAAGAGAGAATGAGACAGAGAGAGAGAGAGAGGAGAAGAGAGGGGAAACAAAGAAGAGAAAACTTTGCATCCAGTTACAGGTGGTGGCATCTCAATAGGCACAAAGAGCAAAGAGCTGCTTTTGAATGCCACATGAAAGGACAGGGAGGGATGGGATATCTGGGGATACCTTCATTTCTCTGATGGCAGCAGTGCATACAAATGGAAAGCTATGTAAGGCATCTCCTTTACCTTGCTTTATCTCTTTCTCTGTCATGCCTTTGTGTACTCTCTGTGTGGCAGTGAAGCGAGGAGGGCTGTTCTTCTGTGATTTGATGCGTTCACTCTTCCATGCCACTGGGGTGTTAGGACCTCTTGTAGGGACAAGAGTGATGACACCAAGATGGGTGCCTCTGTGTGTGTGTGTGTGTGTGTGTGTGTGCGTGTGTGTGAGGAATGTCAAACCTATTCATTATTTGTCAGTGTCATTTGCTGATCAATAAAGCACACACACACACACACACACACACACACACACACACACACACACACACACACACACACACAAAACTAATTTTATCCTTCTTTTGAAATAAATACAAGCTAGAGGATTTAAACATACCATGTTATTTGACAGTCTGTAAGTCAGTTGCATTGATGTGCAAGCATGTCCTAAAATTTGGTTGGTGGAGAATTGCACTAAAAAGGATCTTAAAGCCTTGGGAAACTGGAGAGCTTCCCCTTCTTTTTCTCTTTCCATCACAAAACAGGTTACATATGCTCTTATGCTGGAAACACCTGGCCCAGGTGTTTACAATAAATGACCTGACTACACCAGCTGGGTGTATATAACATAGCCAATAGAGGCAGCCAAATGAGGCAGAGGGATCATCACCCCTGCTCATAAAAATAAATCACAACAAAAACATACAATCTGAAAGCACAAGTCTTCCTCAAACTCAGCCCAAGAATCCTGCTTGTGCACTGCACTAGGAGGAAAGATCATTATAACACAGGTGAATCCATTACAGGGTTGGGGTTAGTGACTAATCATCCCCCACCACACTGTCTGTCTATATTCAAAAATATTACCACAATATGAAAGACCACCTACTTAAATTTCATTAGGGCATTTCAAGGATTTTAAAATGGTTGTAATTTGAAAAAAAAAAAAAAAAAGGAGAACTCCTGAACCGACACACAACTCAAAATGGCACAAAGCCCACACTAAAAGATAAGAGTGTTTATGCTGATGTTTGTTTAATTTCTTAGATAAGGAACTTATAAGGTGGCTTATCCACCACTCCCTGATTGTTAGACTGCAGTAATACTGCATCTGATCCCACATGAATGGCATCCACTTGCAGCATTGTTAGTTTTGCCAGCCATTTTTAATTTTGACTAAGTCTTAGTCCCAAGACGCAAATGCTTTTTTAGTCACATTTTAGTCATTTTTATCCTTCATAGCTGTAGTCAGTGAAAACTGAAAATGATTTTAGTCCAGTTTTAGTTGTTCAAAGTTAAATACATTTGAGTCAACTTTTGAGTCAAAATGTTCTCTCTTTATTTCTACTACTGACGATGCGTTCTGAAACTTGGTCTGTTATTCAAACCCAGTAAGAGTTCAAATAAGACAATCCTTGAAATAAACCAAGATCTTAACATGCCGTAATTTGTACATGATACAGTTATACACATAAATCCACATGACTACAGATAACAAAATCAACTGCAACAAAGAAAACAAAGCATCAACACATTCCATAACAACACATAACGTAAAGGGGGTATACAGTGCGATACCACATAACTGAATATTCATTTGTGGTATTTTATGCAATACTGCATTATTAGATATTAATTTCATCATCATAAGGTCAATATATCTTTAACAGGGCCCGATACATACTTCAGAACAAGACAAAAACATGGGTTTGTCAATACTGATCTACGTTTCAGTTAATATTTGTGATGTTGAGACACACTCCCAAACCTGATTCCAAATGATTTCAGTCTTATACTTAGTGTCATTTAATTTAGATGCTATTCGCTCCATACCAAAAAGATTTTAAAAATAGCTGTGTTTCTACTGAGAAATATATTGGTGTGAGAGTTTTCCAATTTGTCAAAATCATTCTTTTAGCTGCCAAAAAGGCTAGACCCATTGTCTTTCTGTCTTTTTTTGTCTTTAGCTGTGTAGCCCTGTGTCCCAGCAGGCAGACAACTGGACATGGAGAAATATTTGTATTCAGAATTATTGAAATTAACCTCCAGACTTCAATCCAAAAAAACTTGACTGCAGGGCAGTGCCACAGCATGTGAATCAAAGTTCCACTTGTTCACAATCATGGCAACAAAGATCTGAATCATTGGAGTCTAGTTTTTTAAGTTTAGAGGGAGTGAAGCCTTATAAAGGATTTTCAGTCATATAACTCTGCCTCTGACTGTTTCTGAAGTTGTTTTAATGTCTCTCCAAATGTTTATCCCACTCTGCTGGGGTGAGTGTGACCCCTAGGTAATGTTTCCACCGTGACTGAGTCTTAGTGTTGGGATTGGAGGAGGCGTGGAGCAACATCTTGTACATACCTGATACAGTTCCTCTGCCTGATGATAAGGATCTGAATTTTTTATCAATCTCATAGTCAAAATATTCTTTTGGTTATTTGAGAAAATTGATTTTAATTGGGTATACTGTAAAAAACTGTTCTCGTTTAAGTTATATCTTCTTCCAAGTTTTTCAAAGGGCAATATCTCTCCATTCTCTACAATTTGTGGAATTTCTATAACATTGTGTTGGTCCCATTTAACATTGGGCAGTGGATTCCCTGCAGCTTTAAAAGCAGAATTATGCCATATTGGGCAGGATGGTTGAGCAGTTCTTGTAATATCCATTCTTCTATGAATTTCTCTCCTTATACTAAATGAAAACTTGATAATGCAATTATCTAACTTTTTAGGTGGAATGGGGTTAGACCAAAGTGAAGATAATGAGATAGATTTGTCCATATCTTTTATAAGATGTTCTTCCAGCCAATCCCAACTCCCTTTTTCTATATTCTTTTTATAACTACAAATAAGTGAGTATCTAGTATTAAAAACAAGATAATACAAGTAAACATCTGGGGCCGGTTGTTCAAAAGGTGTAATCTGGATAAAAATTATCAAGTTTTGGAAATACTTTTTTTTTTCTTCCATGGATCACGTAATCCAGCTCACTTTTGTTCTGGTTGCTCAAAAAAGAACTGGATAGGAACACTCTGATCCAGGCACAGACTTTTAAGGATTACCAAATCTGGATTACCAGTATTTTAAATGGGATGCAGGGGGCGCCAAAATTCACAGAAAATAAAAGACCCTTAATTAATTATTTTATGTTTGGTATTAACTGCTATTTCATGGGATATTTCATAAGCAATAAATTCTCTATTTTACCCACAACCATGTTTACCTCACCTACTATGTCATGATACAGATGCAGTAATTCAAGTTAAAAATACTGAAACATTTTTCAAATACTGAGGAAAACAACAGGTAGAACAGCCCAGTGCTTGACTTAATTTGTTATTTACTGAAGTTTCCCCCTTTTTTGCTTTTGATTTTGGTTTGGACAACCGAAACGCTAAATAAAATAACATAAGTCAGTAAAGACCAGAGCTGGGGACTGGGACTTGCGACTTGTACTCGAGTCACACTTAAGTTGCACTACACCGTGACTTCAGACTTGACTTGGACTCTACCTCAAAAGACTTCAGACTTGACTCAGACTTGACTCGAGGCGGGAGACTCGCGAACAACCATTAATTTCATGTTATTATTTTTATTCTCATTATTTATCTGTCATTCATCTGTTATTCTGTCATCTGGCTCTGTCTGAGGCTGAGGCTGAGCTAGATGTAAACACCAACATCACGCATGCACCATGTGTGAAGCGCGCATCTTTCACATCAAGACAATGGCGACCGTAAGAAGTCCACCAGGAGTGCCCTGGATCATTACATTTGGCTACAATGCCCTCACGCAGTTAGCCAACAAACGGACAGCAGTGTGTAAAGAGTGCAGCACAAAGATCCAAGATTGTGGTTCAACCATTTCAAACTTCATTCGGCATCTGAAAAAACCCTATGCCTATGGTTAAAGCATTGCTACGTGATAATCAATCAAACTTTATTTATAGCACCTTTCACAGCAGTGAAACAGAAAATGTTCAGTTCAATAGCTTATTAAGCTGCTCGCTCTGTGTTTACTGCTACGAAACCATGACAACAAAAAACAATAAAACACATAAACTCTCATGATTACAAAAACAGGTATGTAATGTGTATGTGTGTGTATGTAATGTGTTTGCATGTAGGCTATGCTTCATTTAAGGCACATTTGGGGGACACATTGTAAATGAAACCTCAATAACAGGAGCAAAATAAGAAAGACCTGCTTCATATGTATAACTGTTCTCCGTGGACTCGATTAGAAACATAAACTTGTTAAGGTACGGCCATGGCAATTCACCAGATAAATTCAGAGCGCACTTCTCTCCCCCTCCTGTGTCACCCGCTGCAGCAGGGTATGTGACGTCACATGAAGTAACGTCTGTCATCACCATGGTTACCACAGCAGAAACTCCGCTGCATTTCTGTGAACGCTACCGCGTTATTTGATCAGTAAAATAGTGCCACAACTGAAAAGATATTTGATGTGGAAAACAGCGACGTTACGAACACGCTAGTGAGAGATATAGTTAAACTAGTAACACTGCTACTTGTAATGATGCTACTGTACTACTGCCCAAGACGGATGTAATTTATGAAAACAATTTGAGAAATTAAAAATGATTAAAATCATAATAATATAATTATAGTATTTTACTACATTTATTTAAATTAAATGCTGTAAACAAAATGAAAGAAAATAAATAGTTAAAAAGATCAAATGAATAAGTAAAACAAGAGAGAATAAGATAAAGGGTTTATTAAAAATTAGAAGGAAAAAATAAAAAGATTAATAGTGTACTGTCCTCCATACGTGAGTGAGGTATTTTGACAGCCAGATAAACTCCTTACTTTCACCAAGACTCCATAGACAAGATTGTATTTTGCCCACAGATTTATTGGCTAAGGAAGGGTAAAACTGAAAACAGATACGGAAAGTGTAATTACTTAAACTGCATTGAATTCGACAACAAGCTATTATTTGCTTAGCTTATTAAGTTATCTTTTTAGTACTAACTGTATATAAACATGAATTACAATAACGATAGAGCAATTAAATCTCCAGACTACTGTAAATAAGTCTATGAACTACAGAAAATATAGCTGTAGCTGTCGCTGTGTATGAACTAATACAGGATGAGGCTAACATATATTATATATTTACAAAATGATCAAATTATATGAAATGAAACTATAGAGATGCACTTATGCATTAAAAGCAAATATACATACAGACGATGCTGCCATACACACAAGATGTGTGCAGATGGATGCAGATTAACTAACTGTAGGTCTGCGATACTGTTTTTCAGGAGGCTGAGCATTAACTTCCTGCTTCCTGTCTAATCACATGACGTAGAACATGGAGCAACTACTGAAAATACCACAGTCAACCACTAGATGGTGTCTAATCAACAATTTAACAAATTAAATACAACTGTAACAGAACAAATAGATTAATAAAAGCTGGACTAAAATGAGGTTAAGAGACTAAAAAACAAAAGAGAATAAATAGATAAATAATTTGATAAGATAATAGTATAGAAAGATAATCATAAAATAGTGTAAAATGTGGTTAACAAAATTATATAAAAAGTAGAAAAAGATATAAAACATCCAGAACAAGCACAGTGGAATTAAAAATAAAGGCAGTAAACTATGAAATAATTAATTAAAAACTAGGCTGAACTGGTAGGTTTTGAGTTTCCTTTTAAAAATTTCAACATTTCCAGCTATTCTCAGGTTCTCAATAATAGCCAAACACTGACTCTCCATAGGTTTTGTTGATGTACAGTACATAATATTGATATAATAATAATGTTATTTAAACATAATAATGTTATAATAAACATATTATACTGACACACAAGCATACATCCACTCTTTGCTGCTCACATTTTAATTTGTCACCAATACAGTGTTATCATGTGGATTTTATTAGTAGCATACACATTAATTTTATATTTTCATCTACAGGTTTACAGAACTCACCAAATCAAAGAAAGGGACTACTGGACAGGGACAGAGCAGCATTGGCTCTTTTTTGCAGGGAAGGGGAGTATAAGTTTATCACCAGGGCCACCCAAGGCAGAAGGCTATCACTGAGTCAATAATTCATTACCTAATTATCTCATGTAATCTGCCACTGTCTTTAATTGAGCAGCCTAGCTTTAGAAACTTCATGGCATTGGTAGACGAGAAAAATTGTCCAGTCAGCCGGGCCACAGTAATATGGAATCTGAGTGAACAAGCAGCAGAAAAGAAGCAAAGATCAAATCTAAACTGGAGAAAACAGACACAGTGTCTGCCACAGTGGACATTTGGACAGACAGAGTGATTTTTGGGCTTTTTAGGAATCACTGCCCATTTCATGGAGCTAGACTATAGCACCCCAAGTCTCCAGTCAGTTCTATTGGCATGTAAACGATTCACAGGGTCTCACACAGATGAGAGGATTAGTAAAACAATTTGAAGACATGTTTGACAAATTTAACATAAAACACAAAATAGACTACATTATCTCAGATAATGCGTCAAACATGAAGAAAGCTTTTACTGTGTGCTTTCCCTCTGCCAAAAGTGAAGATGATGAGCTGGAAAACAGTGAGCTCTGGGAGGACGTCAATGAGGATTACCAACAAGATGCTGAGACTATCCAGAGCAGCTGCCGGCAAAAACGCCTTCAGTGCTTTGCACATACACTGCAACTTGTTGTGCGAGATGGACTTAAAGAAACCAAAGTTATCAATGGTGCGTTGGCAAAAGTAACAAAATTCTGTAGTCTACTGCATTCCACTTGTGGACTGAAAGAGGCATTTGAGGCAGAGTATGGTGCTAACCGCAGTATCCCCTCAGCTGTAGCAACTAGATGGAACAGCATTCTGCGCCTTGTCGAAGCAGTCCTGGATCCTCAAAGCCTGAATTCACTCTTAGAATCCCAAGGTCATAAAGGCCTGTGTTTGTCAGCCAGAGAATGGGGTCAACTGCAAGAACCTGTGGAAGTTTTAGCCCCATTTCTTAAAACAACTGACCTTACTCAAGGGGAGAAAGTTGTGACCCTAAGTGCAGCCCTTCCTTGTGTACTATCACTTAACAGCCATCTCACCAGGATGCTGACTGCTACCTGCCAACTGATGGGTTTAGTGAAAGCACTGCAGATGTCCATTAAGTGCCGTTTTCAAGGCATATTTGTTGAATGTCAGAATGGATAACTCACACCAACCAGCAGTTCATCTTCCATTTGGGGACACTGTCTATATGATGTCTGAATTACTGGATCCATCATTCTGCCTCTTTTGGCTAGAGCAAGATGTCCAAGCACCAGATGACGTTTACATTCATTTTATGCATAACCAAAGATTCTAAGTACATTACTGTAATCTAGCAATAAGAAATGTGTCAATATACTAATTGACAATGTATATCAGTGGCATAATCTGACACTGTAACGAAATGCTTTTTGATGCCCTTTTCCAGACCTGCTCTCAACTGAGGCTCAAAAAGTGACTGTGCATGACAGCAGTAGTGGAGACGATGATCAGGAGGGGTCACCACCAACCAAAACTCTGCGTCTTTTCTCTGGCTATCAGAAGAAACACACCAAGAAAAGTATGGACCATGGTTCATCTGTCAGTGCTGAGCCCATCCGCTATATCCAGGTGTCATCAGATGAAGATGAAGTGGACTGTTTGGAGTTTTGGAAAAGGCAGTCCAAGGCCTTCCCGAGGCTCTTTCATGTGGCTATGAGAGTGCTTGCAGTGCCAGCCACTAGTGCACCAGTGGAGAGAGTGTTTAGCCAAGGTGGGCTTATCATGCGTCCCCACCGTGCAAGTCTGTCAGCAAAGACACAGTTGAATTTGATGTTTTTGAAATGTAACCATTCTCTTGTGTAAAGATTTTTCAGGGAGGTGAAAGGGGTTTTAGAGAGCCAGGTTTTTCATTTTTAAGTTAGTACAACTTTTAATTTATTTGCACCATGGTTGGTGTGTTTTTTTCATTTTGTTGTATTTTACAACATTGTTAAAATACAGTTATCTCTTGTTAAAGAAAATACAATTATGAATTTTTCAGGAAGGTGAAGGGTTTTAGAGAGCCAGTTTTTCATTTTTAAGTTAGTAATTTAAATTAGTACAACTTATAATTTACTTGCACCATGCACTGTAAACCCGAACACTTCTACTAACTCAAAAGTATTGTGAAAATAGCAATCAAAATCCACTATCAAGTCAACCGAACTCTAAGTCACTAAGTGTTCCAAACGAGGAATGCAGTTATAATTTCATGCTACTTAAATTGTCTGAGTGATCGTCACTATCTTACTCAAACCCTTTGAATGCATGGAGGCGTGCAACATAATGACGTCATTGCGTCCTTACATTGGTGGGACCAACGAGGAAAAATCAAACCAACATGGCGGTCGAGAAGCGAGGGGAGTGCATCGGTTACTGAAGTTAAAGGTAGGGTAGCTGTTGTTTTCCTGGATCATTTTTTAATATATTGCTTAAAATACCCTTTACACACAGGTTGATACCAATGAATTAAATGATATGACACAAACACAAAA
>JAQLOL010014190.1:0-12311 GCA_029783665.1 Naso thynnoides
TAATATTATTTTAAAGTAATTTAAGACAGAATATAACCAGAATTTATACAATAATGGGTTAAATATGCGATTTTGTATTATTTTACAAAATGTAGCCTGTCTATTTTTTGGAAGGCATCCCATGATCCCCCTCTTTGTGTCTTGCAACTCCCCAAGGCGTCCCAACCCCCAATTTGGGAACCATTGATCTAAAGAAATGTTGGATAGACTGTCATGCTTTTGTTTTTTTATATCTAAAGGGTGATCTACTAGCTTTTTTGCTGTAGCCAGCAGCAGGAAATTACTCACCAGGAAAAAAATTCAACATCTTATCATCTCATACAGCGCATACTAACTCTACTTCTTGTCAAGATGGTCTGATGGTGCCGTCCTTTTCAATCTTAATTTTTATTCTTCTAAATAAATAAAGCTGGTATTATTCTTCTATGAAAGCTACATTTTGCAAGACAATGAATCCAGCAGAATTGCTCATGCCATAAAATTTTCCACTTCACTGCTCTTTTGCACTAATAATACTTAACTGATTTAATCATTCAGTATAGCTAGTTACACACTTACTGTTCATCATTGTTCTGCAACGGGGCTGCAGCGGTGGTGCTTGGTTCTGTTGGCAGAGCAGTGGATGTCCAATTGGTAAAGTTACAGCCATCAGTAATCAGTGACAGAGGTCGTGTCATTGAAGGGGGGGGAGGGTATATCAGGGATCCGATGGTCAAACAAAATGAAGCAACCAACCCTGACAACAGGCCTGACAAACCTCCCTGTGGAAAAACAGCATATGAAATATGATGAAACTTCTTACAATTAGAACATGTGTTGAAAGTGATTACACTAACTAACTATCTAACTAACTAGCATTTTTCATACAGAAATGCTAGACATGCGAACTAGCAATTTATGACATCATGTTTATCTCGCTAGTTTGGGGTAGGTGGGGTTAAGATGGTCAAAAAAGGTAAGGACAGGGATTAAGTGTATTTTTTTCAAAGCTGAGGTAGGCAACATCTGGAAATCAAGCTAGCTGTAGCGTTAAACTCCTAATGAAGCAATTCTGCTGCACCTTCCCCTCCCTGTTTACAAGTCCCGGGCTTATGTTTTATTTTGTTTGTTGTCGCTCTCTATTTTAAGTCCAGTTTACACCAAAAGAGTTAAGACGAGACGAAATGGTTTCAAGGTAAGTTGCAGCATCCGTATCAGCTCAGCACAAACCGGTTGACGGTGTTGTCTGCAACTCAGCTTTTCAATTCGCCAGAGACCAATTTTAGACATATGGCACGTCACTTATTCCAACACCCAATTAGCTCTTAGCAACGTCAACTGTTGCTGAGAAGTGCAGCGTAGGGCAGCCAATAAAAACGTGCTGGCTGAAATTAATGTGATTGGCTGAAAGTATCGTCTAAGTCTGAATAGAGAGCCAAAAAGAGGTGCAGCAGTGTGATGTACTTTCCAACCACCTGAATTACAATATGCTGAAAGGTTATTATGGAATTTTTGTCAAATCTGATCAAACTACAACCACACAGTTCTGATGACAGAGCTCATAGAGAAAATCTTAATTGGAAAGATGTTTTCAGGAGTTTTAAGATACTTAAGTTAAAACCACTACATTACTTGCAAAGCAGGATTTATATGTATGTTTTTGGATGATCATGAGTTAAAGAAATCCCGCTACCTTAAAAGAAAACCTTCAGTAAATCGACAACAGACTTACTTTAGAGTTGGTAAAAGGACAGAAGATACCCAAAATGAATAGGCCAAGTAAAGGACCTCCAATAGCACCACTTAAGACAACCCCTGCCTGTTTAGAGAGACACACATCTATACTGTACCTCTTTCACAAAAACACAATATGAGTTATATGAGAATATAAGTTTAGCAGTTGTTTATATATTGTATTTATTAAAAATGTTTTCAAATAAACAGTGAATACATGAAAGAATTTATGATGCTTTGTATAACAGATTAACTCTACCTGCATCATCCCTCCCATGATTGAGGCCAGTCCACCCATGGAAATGCAAATAATCCCATATAAGAAAGCTGCAATAAAAGCATGTCAAAACCCAACATTTTAATTCTGGACTACTGAGTTACTTACAGCTTCAGTCACACACAAGTGCTCATCGGGTAACTCATCCAGCTGACATATAACATAACCTGCAAGCAAGGATAATCCACTCACTCAGTCCTCTGGACATCCAGGTCAGATGTTTCTCAGACATGTTAGTGTACGGTTTGATCAGGTCCTCTAGCGTCACTGCAGCCAGTGCATTGATGCTGGAAGATACTGAACTGGGGTCAAATGAGACCAAAAATCACAAAAACAGGCAAGAACCACCATATTATTCCAAGTTTTTGATAACCAAGGTCACTTAGGAAAACTGGACATGTAGGCCTAACCTAACAAAATGATAAAATATGTTGATCAAATTAAATTTCTTTAATTCATATGTCATAACAAAAATGGTGCCATGATAAGGTGAATTTATCAAATGACTGTGAAAAAAGAATTATACAATAATATTTTTCCATGTACATCATCTAAAGGCTAAGATTAACCATTAGTTTGGTAGAAATCAAGGCTCATCTTTAAATTCTAAGTATGTGAGCTTGATCTAAGGAGTTGAACAAGTTCACTGTTGAGTAGACACCTTAGAGAGCCACTACAAACTGCAGCAAAAAACAGTCCAGGAAGGCCAGGATAGCTTGCTATGGTGTCCATCACCAAATACGGCATCAGCTGCAAAGAAGGGATGACAGGGATTTATGTTCACGATATGAAAGCTCAGGAAAAAGGGCATAAATAGAAATGGTGACACCAAAGTATTTACTTCGGTATATTTCTTAGTGTGTAAAAATAAACAGTATGCATGTGTGTGTTTGTGTTACAGCAGCCACAGTGATGTGCACAGACATTATGGGGGACAGGTGCTCAAGCAGATAAAAGGGAGTTATTTTATTGTAGTTAGTTTTGTAAGTACACAATACCATTTCTGTAAACCAGCGGGGACCAACTTCAGATTTTATGCCAGTAACTGACTGGAGTTAGACGTATATGCATGTTTTGATAGTGGAGAAAAACAGAGCACCTGGAGGAAACCCACATGAACAGGGGGAGAACATGCAAACTCCCCAACTGGAAATTGAACCCAAATCTTCTTATTATGAGGCACCAGTGCTAACCACAACACCACCATGCCATACACGTAGAAAGTTAAAGCAGAAAGCCAAAGCAGATGAAGATGGCTATTGAGCTACTCCTATATTATATGGTTAGATTTTAGTTTTAAAATGTTCTTTGCATATCACAACGAACTGGCTGATTCAACGTTAACTTACCGGATATGAAATGAGTGATGAAAAGTTTGGCATTTTTAATTTGGTTATCACTCCCATCATCTCCTAATAGGGCTTTCAACCGAAGATTAGCAAATAAACTAGTGTGAATTGTTGGTATTATTAATAGTTTTGCAATTCTAGTATTTCCACTGTGGTTTTACCTGTTACAAGCAAAGTTGAAGAGGTAGGGACGGGGAATATCTGATCTGTTCACTAAAATGACTGATACATTGGCAGGTATCTGAGCCATATTGGATTTATTTCCACATATGGATGAGGCCTAAAACGTATCTGAGAATATCCAATTCCTTGTGTGTTTTTCCAGTTTATGTTACAATACATATCCAATCTGTGTCACATGACAGGAAAAAAATTGGAACTGGACCACTTGAGCCATGTAACGTAAAGGCAGTATACTAGAAACCACAAATAGAAGCATGAACCTAAAAAATATGAATACTATGCCTTCTCCAAGGCAATGACAACTATAGATCTCAGCTATCATACCTGATCAGGAGCAGAAATCAGCCCAGCTTTCCATGGGTCATAGTTTTTATAAACTGAGTAAAGAGACATTCCTGCAAACACTGAGCAAGTCAGGAAGGAGCACAGACCCACCATGTTTATATATAGAGCTCTGAAAAAATGAAAAACACAGTCTGAATACAATCAAAACGAGATGTACATGAAAACAAACATTTATATAGTAATATAATGCTGTTTTAGAAGAAAAAAAAAGTTAAATGAAGTGCTGAATCTTTCTATATTCATCCATCCGTCCATTATCTTCCACTTATTCATGTATCATGTTGCAATGGCAGTAGGCTAAATAGGGTACTCCAGATTTCACTCTCCCCACAGATAAGATATGGAATCCCTCCAGCAAGTTCTGGGTCTATTCAGGAGTCTGCTCCCAGTTGGATGTGCCCAAAAATCCCAACCCACAAGAGGTATCCTAATTAGATACCTAAACTACCTCAACTGGCTCTTTTTGACGTAAAGGAACAGCACCTCTACTCAGAACTTCCACTGACTGTCTGCGCTCCTCACCCTGTCTCTAAGGCTGAGCGCAGCCACTCTTTAGACGGGGATCATTTCAGCCACTTCTATCGGGATCTCACTCTTGCGGCCGCTAGCTAGAGGTCATGACCATAGGTGACAACTGGATCCTAAACCGACTGGTGAATAGAGAGCTTTGTGTTCCACCTCAACTTCCTCCTCACCACAGCCTTCAGGTTTAACACCTGCATAACTGCTGATGCTGCTGTTTAAATCCTGCTCCATTCACCCCGTCTCATGTGAACAAGACCCTAAGATAGTCAAACTTCTTTGCTTGGTGCAGCAGCTCACCCCAACCTGGAGACGGTAATCCACCATTTCCATGTAAATGACCAGGAAGGCACTAACTGCCCTTCCAGCTGCTTGACAGTCAACTGCAAACCACCTCAGTGTGTTTTGGAGGTCAAATACTAACAGAACAACATAATCTGCAAAACACAGAGATGCAATTTCAAGGTTTCCATACTCTCTGTACACTTTACTCAACCTGGCCTCACCTTGAGATCCTGTTCATGGATACAAAAAGGATTGGAGATAAGAGGCCACCTCGACAGAGACCAACACCCGATGGAAACATGTTTGACTTTTTGATGAGTACACAGACACAGCTCTCACTTTGATTATGTGGCTGGATGGCTGATAACAGAGGCCCCAGGACCCCATACTCATGCAGTACCCTTCACAATTCTCTGAAGAGAACCCATTTATACGCCTTGCCCAAGTTCAAAAAACACAATTAAACTAGATGAGCAACCACCACCAGGCCTGCCACTCCAAAGACGCTGTCTCTCTTAATTATCCAACTTAAGGTTTCTCCATCAATGCCCATGTGGCTGTTTATGTCACCCAGAACAAATACAGAGTCCCTAGACGGCAACCCTTTCCCGTACACCAACCAGGGAGGCCAAGAAGGCCGGGTCCTCCAAACTGTCGTTTGGTGCAGAAGCACAAACAACAGTCAGAGCCTCCTCTCAGTGACTTGCTCTCACATAGAAGCAACCCTCTTGTCATCCACATGGATAAAGACCTGACCACTAGACCTTTGCTGGTGAATTTCCCCAGTGTAGATTGAGCAACATATGTCTCACACTCTAGCATGAGTGATGCTCTTGCAGGAGACGTATCTCTGAACCTGGACTTGGCTAGTCCCATAGATATTGATCCAGCCAAATGTCCCTCCGACGACTAAGGTCCAAAAAGTGTGTCTCCTTAGTGGGTTGAAGTCAAAGCTGTGGAGTCACAAAAATGATGGTTTCCAGTTCAGTAAAACATTCCTGTTTATAATCCTGCTTAAAATAATGTTACTCTTTAAAGTACTCACTCGATAAAGTTGAGTCTCCCTCCTTGCTGTGAATCTGAAATGATGGTGACGACACCTCCTTGCAAGTTCACAGCTCTGATGATGACAGACAGGTAACCTGCAAGCATTATTCCAATCTAGAAGATAAAAATGGAACATCTTTGGATTTGTGAACAAATCTGCCTGAATTTTGATGAAGATTTGAACTCTGATTAAACAAGGTTGTTCCACATGAGCTGTTTCACATGTATTATTTATAACAGATTCTTTATTATCCAGGACATGGTTGGGATTTGAATGGAAATTTGCTAATATTTAACAACAGTTCCAATTTTCCCTCTCACTGGTAAAACTTTTCCTGTTTTTTCTTGTGGTTGGTTATGTTGTTGTATAAGATATGCTGGTGTACAATGTAATAATTGTAAGTTATATGAGACACCAGAAGCGTACCTGGATCACATCAGTCCACACCACTGCCTTCAGTCCACCCTGTAACAATACAAACCACAAGTGGATGTTGCAAATGATATCTTGATTCAAATTATGTGTCCAAAGCAAAAATCAAACTATTCATCCAGCCAGGAGGAATGTTAAGCTTTACAGCTGAGGATATGGAATTAGGTGCATTTACCATTTTTCTTTTACCACACTGCACCAATTTCCTATGTCAATAATAAAACCAATCAACAAAGAAGTTTCAGTACCGTTTTTTTTATATGCTTTCAAAGGTAAATGTTGTGCAACTACACCTCATGTATTTAAACAATGCCTCATAACAGCATTGGATGAGTCTGTTGCCATGTGATTATGTAACTAACTGTATGGAGCAGAGACTTTTTAAGATGTGGTATGTATTTGTGTTTTTACTGACTAAAGTGCAATACAGAGTACACACAAGGCCTGTTAAAAAAATTACACTCCACAGGTCCAAATCAGTCACTGCAGAGTGAGAGAGAGAGAAGGCAGAGTACCACATAGCAATCACTCAGTGATGCAAAATCAAACAGTATCAACTACCAGTTAGGAATTTGATGAGAATTGTGAACCCGAAGGACTGTTGTATGGACTGAAAACAACATACCTTGGCTTAAAGCGAGAGCTGGGCCATAAATATAAATTCCATTGCCGAGGATCTGTGGCGGACAGAAAAAATAAATAATGCAGAGACAAATGACCCTCAGGTGTCAGACTTGCTGTGTTGTCCTCAGAGGTCAAAGCTCTGACATTATGTGTTGACCTGCTTCTTACTCACTGCCTGAAGAATGAAGAGCACAGTTCCTAGCAGACGTGTTGCTCTGTTGAAACGCAGCTCCAGATACTTAACAGAGACATGACAGGAAACGACATATTGCAAAAGGTTAATTTCCTCTTTCTTTCTTGCTATTATATGTAATGAACAGTTTTTGTTTATATATCACCTGACTTCACTCAGGCATGTTGTACTAAAAATATATAGAGAGATATATTTAGATATATATATGTTATAAACCACCATTACCTCATTAGTGCTTGTGTTACCCAACCTGTAGAAGACTGGGAGAAAGACCTCAGATGACACCAATATTGCCAATCCATACGACAAACAAAAAAATACCAAGATGGCTCCATAATGGTACACCTATAAATTAGAGATAATTTCAATAACAAACGTCATTTACGAAACTGTCGGAATATTTCTGACAAATGCATTCAAATAATCCTAAAAACCAAAGGTAAAAAAGGTCAATACAACATGTTGCATAATGGACCAATTAGCTATTTACTGAACAACTATAGATAAAAACCCTGTAATATTTGACATGCTATTACAAGTTATCAGTTAGATTTTATTAAAACAACATATTTTTAAAGGACTAAATTAAAAAAAAATTTTACCCACAATTTTGGGTGGTAGATCACCCCACATGAAAGAGTACATAACATTAAAAGAGATTAATCTCTTTGTTTGAGAAGAAGTTTCCTGTTTCAGTGTATTTTTTCTCTTAATAAATATGAATGTGCAAATAAACACCTCAGTCAACAAGGGAAACTGCAGTCAGATCAACTAAAAGAAATCAAATTACTTGTGAACTTGAAAATGAAGCACTGCATCACCATACCTCAGGGGGGTTGGACAGCAGCGTTGTGGATGACATGAAGCTGGCAGTCAGGGACATGGAAACAGGCAGTGCCGTCAGTTTTTGGCCCCCTGTTAGAAAGTCCCTGGAGCTTTCCTTGCCCCTGCTGGCCCAGGCAAAATAGACCCCGACAGCAGTCGACACCACCAGCATGAGAGCAAACACCACATAATCAGCCACAGCAAAAGAGCCAGACATCTGAGAAGTCCCTGACATTTTGATGCAAGTCAGAAAAAGCGAGAAATGAAAGTATTCAGAAAGTTCTTCAAAGTGGTCAAGGTGCAGCTTTGCACATAGTAGTAGTTGCAGTAGCATAGTAGTTGCAAATAGTCCTACATATAAATGGAAATCCTGGTGCATCACCTCCTCTTGTCAATGAATTGCAGAAAAATAAACAAACCTTTCGTAGTCCTTTTGCATAATTTTCTCACTTAGCAATGAAGAGGAGGAAAACAAATAATTGTATGAGTATCAGTAAGTGAGCTGGTATTGTTTTCACACACAAATGAGGGACTCATTATGAAACCTGACAGAGTGCGTCACTTAAGAAATGTAAAAGAAGGGCCTTGATTTGTTTTATGGTTGTCTGCATCATCTCACATCGAACTTCCTGGATTTTATGTTTTGATGTTTGTGTCTTCGCAAATACTAAACAATCACAACAGTGCACATGCATTCTATAACTTGATCGTTATATAATTAGGGGAAAATAATTTTGTGCATCATACAATATGTTGTTTAAGTTCACAAGTCATAAAAAACAACTCAGTCATAATATTTAAAAACGTGGTCATTCAAGTCAACGGATAATTCTGAAAAGTCAGGGTTGTGCCTAATTCCAGGCATGACCCTGTACAACCTCTGTGGTTTGTACAAAGTTAGAACACATCCGAGCCATTACCTCTATGAACCTTTCACATTGCTCCCTTCCGAGCGCACATATGTGGTGCCAACATGCAGGACTAATAGGGTCAAGAACTCATTTGTTCCTGCTGCTATTGGCCTTGTGAATAACTCATTGTGAGTGTGTTTACATGTGCTATTTAGTCTCTGCTGCTCTTTATGTTGGAAATGTTGTGCATGTATTATTAATTATTGTTATACTGCTGGCTACAAAACAAATTACCCTCGAGGATAATAAAGATTTCCTTCGTCCTTGAACTATGTTACATGAACTTCTGTTAAATTCTAAGTTTTGGTGGTGATTAACAAGCTTAGTTTTTCATGACTTCATCGTGTTTGTGCCCCTGGTGACCAAACTCACTGACTTCAGATAAGAAAGACATGGATATTTCAAGATAACCCTTGAACCCTCAAATATAAACACAAAGTCAAAAAATCTTGACTGACCTTTATGGTGACTGAGAACTAAAAATACATTTCCATCCATTATGTATATTTGCTTTGTGCAGTTGGAGTTGAGAGGTTGTCAGCTTGTCACAGAAAGACAGACAAACACTCGTTCTCACGTTCAAAGTTTAGATCATCCTGCCATGTGTGCTTTTGGGCTGCGGGAGGGAAACTACACAAACAGTGAAAACATGCAAACCCCACACTGCATGGCCTGGCTGGTTGATGTATTTGAACAAGGGAAATTCTTGCTGTAAGGATGCACTGCCCAAAAATAAATGTTTAAAAAATGTTCATCTTGAGCCGGTATTGTTTTACATTGTAACAAATGACAGAAATGGATATTTCTTGCATTAGATCATAGAAGAAAAAACTTGATTTAATTCAGAATTTTTATAACACATATAGGGTGGATGACATATAAGCCCAAATAAAAGTGTTTTATGAGTATTATTGGGTTGTATTTTACTAACTCTTTGATTTTCAAAGATGTGTGTGGTCTTTCAGATTTTTTGATTGAAATATGTATCATTCATCGGTTTGCTGACTTTATGCCTAAAATTTTCTTATGGTGTGATATGAAAGTTTTTGTATTTTAATGTAATCTGGTGTACTCTTCTAAAGTATACTGGTTCAGGCATAATCCTTCATCATTACTATATCGAGATTGGATACTCATTATTTCCTTGTACTAATTTATTACATCCACTTGGATTCCACGTCTCCAGCCTCCCCTGGATGAGCGAGAAATTCTTCTGGAGGTGGTGGCAGCCTTCCCCGCCATCTGTTCCAACTCAGCTGACAGCTCTGCTCCTCTCCTCGCCTGAGTGTCCAAGACATACATACGGCTGCAGATCCGTTGACACGATCACAAAGTCAGTCACAGCCTTTGGTCTAAGGTGGCCTGGTACCAAGTACACTTACGAAGCATCTTATGCTAAGGTACTTTATTTGTCACATATACAGTGTACAGTGAAATGTGTTCTGTGCATCTAGCCCATCCCTGAGTAGCAGTGGGAAGCCACAGTGCAGCGCTTGGGAACCAACCGCGGATTCTTAGCCAATACCTTGGTCAAGGGTTCTGCATGGAGATACACCTAACATGAATCATTTCTGTTTTGTGGACTGAGAGCATTCTTAAGACTTGATTCAGTCAGTGAATTGCAAATGAAAGCCACGTGTAACTTGGAAACACTGCGGCCATTACGAGGAGAAATTAATTTGTCAAATGTGACAGTCGCTATAATGACTTTCTTTTATCACTGTTTGTTGTCAGAGAAATTTATGCATAAATAATCGAAATGTACGGAGAAGAAATTAAAAAAAACACTGAATTTTTAAAAGATATGTCACTGGCAAAGGATAATGTGATGTACATTTTATAATTTAAGAAAATACATTTAAGGTATGTTGCTCTTGCCTCTGTCTTTTTTTTTCTGAAAAAAAGATCCACCATTGCATCACTTTTAATCTGACCGCAAATAAATGATCAAGCTGATTTTTTGTTCTAAGATGCAGTACCTCTTTATGGCCACATGAGGTCACATGAAGCAAAAGGCGTTTCCAACATCCCAACACATGGTCTCATAGTGCAAACATGTCTTCATTTGCCTCCACATTGATTCTTCTGCCATCTAATCACCATAGAAATGAAGTTAGATCAAGTGGGACTCTATGAAATCCAAGCACCCACTCTGTCATTTTAACACAGGGAATCTAATACTGAAATATCCTTAAACTGCTGACCCTGACCTACCTGTGCAGAGGGAAGCAAAAGGAGTTTTCTTTCCACCCCGATTCATCCCAACACATGGTCTCATAGTGACCTCATGTGGCCGTAAAGAGGTACTGCAGCTTAGAACCAAAAATGAGCCTGATCTTTTATTTTAGATTGAAAGTGATGCAATGGTGGAACTTTTTTCAGCAGAAATATTTTCTTTAATATTCTGTGGCAGTTGCTATCACGACTTTCTTTTCCTTCAGTGTTTTGTTGGAGGAATTTGTGTTCAAATAATAGAAATGTACAGAGAAGAAATCAAAAACAACTGAGTTGTGATATACATTTTTTAATTTAAGAAAATAATTAAATTAAATAATAATTTGATTTAAGAAAATACCTTTAAAGTATTCTGCTCTTGCCTCTGTCTTTTCTTCTGAAAAAAGTTTCACCTTTGCGTCACTTTTAATCTGACTGTAAATAAAAGATCAGACTGATTCTTGGTTCTAAACTGCAGTACCGCTTCAATAAGATTAGTGACGGTGTTATTAGCTGTAAGTAGAAAAGAGTCACATTATAAGAGGTGTGATTCTTCTAATATTTTAGCAGAGATGGAACAAAAAAGATTTCATTGCTAGACTGGCCTCAGAACTGAGCTGCACTGTGATTTGCTGTGAATTTACTGTTGGTATACAGCAGTATCAAAGTATTTCATGATATTTGTTAAATACTGATGACACCATTTTTTCATGTTTGGCATGTAAATTAACCGTTTCTGTTGTTAGTTGACCAGAACAACAGACAGGCGAGCCTACAGATTTGTTAAATGGTGAACAGCTGATGCGTTAAAGGAAACACTGTTATTAACAGGCCTTTAATGGTCAGCAGAGAGTAACTTAACAAACTGACAACCAGTAACACACACACGCGCATTCAAGAATAACATTGCTCTAAATTCTACTGACAAAACCACATTTGTTAAACATTTGACCATGATGAATTGAATTTCAATCATTCAAAAGCAGCTGAAGACGAGGATCATGTCTGTCACTGTCCTGGAGAAGGAGCCCTTGAATGTTGTTGCTCAGGGGCCCAGTAGGCCTAAAGTGTAAATCCCACTGCGCCCAACAGTTGTAGTTTAAGCAACATCATTAGCTGACTCTGCTGTGTTACTTTGAATAATGTGCTGCCTGCCCCTGTAATTATAGGCCTACTACGAAATAAATGAAAGAAAAATAAAAAATATTAAATTATATGTGTCTGAAACATAAATTAAAAAGGTGTGACAAATGTGAGACTCAAACATGAAACATTATGTCCCTCTTTCACGCACATGCACGCACGCGCCTCATTAAATGTCATGGCAACGAACGGGCTCCGTATAAAAGGCCGTCAAACGTTCTGATCTTTCTCTTTGCCCTTGAATTTG
>JAQLOL010014191.1:0-12310 GCA_029783665.1 Naso thynnoides
ACACATATCAGATATATATATATATATATATATATATATATATATATATATATAGATTTGTGGGCTTTATAGTAGATTTAATCATGTTTATGTGTTATGTGTAATGAAATAACGATTTAATGGCTGTTCTCCAGCACCAGAAAAAGCAGCAGAATCACCTAAAGCTGCGGTCTGTATTGTAGTGTTTTTCCTTGACTTCCCTTTGGCAAAATGTTGCAGAAGTTTTACAGACCCAAGAGGATTAATTTTGTGTGTATCAGAAGTTGAAAATCACTCACTGACTGGCAAATAAATTCAGGATGAGACTGTGAGATTTTTTCATAATGCCCCACAATTTCTTTAGTCTCAGAGCAACAGAACAGAACAACAGTGCTTCTTCTAATCGCCACCACCCTATGGTCTTATCTTCTAATGTCCACTTTGTCTGCTTTGAGGTCAGCATTGCGCAGAGATTAAATATTGATTCAGCCTGTTCACCCATCACCTCTTCAACAGCTCATCAAATATATAAGAGAAGAAGTGCTAGGAAAAAAACAACATTGAGCCTTATTTCCTTTCACTGATAGGACCTCAGGGGCTCAAGCAACTACCCAACCTGTGCCAAAGGAAATCAATGGCTTGGCACTGTGGATCAAATATGGGTGAACTTTATCTCACTGTTGCAGAGTGTCAAACACACACACACTCACACACTCACAAAGAGTTTAGCATATCTTAGTTAACTAATCAAGTCAACTAATCAAGCATACCGCCCATGCTATACCAAAATTTGGCTAAAAGACAACAAATCTTTACAGTGATTTCCTATCCTCAGGCAGTAAATTGATTTCCTTTAGTGTTTACCTTATATGCATTTTGCAGCTGCACCACACCACTGCTGTTATATTTTGACTGTCACTGTTTGGTTGAGAGATTGATTGATTTGATTAATCAGTCTCAATGTAAAACACCATTTAACATACCACTCTTGGGCATGTAAACTAAAGTAAAGTAGGGATGTTTCAGATGTATTTACAGAGACAGTCTTTCTTTCTGTCAGTGATAACAAATCAGTTAGTTTTCAAATTGCTTTGTCAAGATTTATGATGGTATAGTTATTGGTGAAGCTATTTTTGTGGTCAAGATTCATAATGTCAGATCTATTTGCTGACATTATGGATTGAAATTTTTACATAGCTCATTGAGTTGGTGTTTTAGATTTTGTATTGTCTCTCTAGGCACAAAATGTAACTGACCAAAACTATTGGCTCATGTTCCTCCAAATTTATTGTCAGTGTACACAGCTTGACACACAACCAATGGCTGCTTGCAGGACAAAAATCATTCCAGAAACAAACAGCATGCCCTGACTGGTAATATTCCAAATCATTCTATTTTAAATTACCTCTGGTCATGTGGACAAATAATTGGTCTTAATCCGTGGCCAAAGATAAGTGACATTCATTAACAGACATTAGAATTGAGTCTCTCTTACACAGTTTAGGGCAATACAAGCAAGAAATACTGCTTCACGAATGTTTGCAAAGTGCACCCTGCCAGCACATGTCCATGTGTCTGTCTGCCCTCATCAGAATGGCTCCAGTCTCATGATACCAGACAATCAGAGATCTCTGCCTACTGATCGTTTGGGGACGTCAAAATGCAAGGCAGCTGCTGGGATGGCGACGAGACCTGATGCTAACAAAGCAACACCGCTTACATTTTTGAAAAGGAGACGCCTTCCCAGAAATAGTGTGCTCACCCTTTTCTCCTCCATAGGGAAACAGACTAGAGATATAGCAAATCACTTTGTAACAAGGAGAGAACTTTATAAAACACTAAAAATGGGTTCCCAGAGCAACATTAGATTATTTGAATGTGTGCTCAGTCCACAAGACTGGGCACATCTTTTAACCTTTAACCTTGTGCTAACTTTTTTCCCTAACTGTAGTACAGTTGATGTTACAGAGATATCGTGAGAGCAGCCAGAATGAGAACGGAAGAAGATAGAATGAACTGGGGAGATGAACATGGCTACTAGAATGTGGTGTTATATGATTGTTATCTCATATTAGTTGTTAATCATATTAGTTAAGGGTACTGGCAGGAGTTCTAGCAGAGGCCAGATGGGGGCGCTGTTGACTACAGTGGTGTAGTATGCGAGACAGGAAGGCAGCAGAGTTAGAAAAATAATAAAAGAAGTCATCGTCTTGAGAAAGCTGTCTCATCTTTTTGGATATAAAGAAACACGACATGGTGTCAGAAGTGTCGCGAAGCCTGCAACTCTGATTCGGAGAGGAAAGGTCCGCCTGCAAAAAGAAAGGGAGAAACTGGTGAGAAAGTGAGAATGACTGACGGAAACGGAGAAGCGAGCGGAGTTAGCACAGCGGCTAACAAACCTAGCGCCACGTTTAGCATTCAGCCACCGGAACCCTTTGACTTTTCTAAGCCATATGAGTGGACGAAGTGGATTCGACGGTTTGAGAGATTCCGCCAAGCAAGCAATTTATCCGCCAGCTCCGAAGATAATCAGGTGAATACGCTGATCTATTGTATGGGAGACGAAGCAGATGATGTTTTGAGAGGCCTGAAACTTAATGATGCAGACCAGCGCCAATATGAAAAAGTGAGGGATGCTTTTCAGTCATTCTTTGTGGTGAAGAAGAACATTGTTTATGAGCGTGCAAGATTTAATATGCGAAAGCAAGAAGTAAATGAGACTGTTGATGCTTTCATTACTGCTCTGTATGCACTGGCAGAGCATTGTAACTATGGGATGTTACACGATGAACTTATCCGGGACAGGATAGTGGTTGGCCTGGCTGACACGCGGCTCTCAGAACGCATGCAAATGGAGAAAGACTTGGACCTGGATAAAGCTATAAACATGGCAAGACAATCAGAGGAGGTAAAAAAGCAGCAAACCTTACTGAGATATGATGCTAAAGGAGTGCTGCAGATGGATGGTGGTAACTCTGTGGACAGAGTGTTCAAAGGCAGACATCCAAAAGAGAAGTCTAAATTCTCTAAATCTAAAATTTATGGAGAAAAGCCACACAATAGTAAGACTAAAAATGTTAAAGGCACACAGTGTTATAGATGTGGTGGCACACCCCACTCAAAGCATGAATGTCCAGCCAACGAAGCCAAGTGCCATTTCTGTGGGAAAAAAGGGCACTACCAGCGTGTGTGCCATGCAGGTAAAACTGTGCAGAGCATAGAAGAAGAGGAGGAAAGTTTCTTTCTTGGTACTGTGACCTCTAATGAGGATAAATGGACTGCTGTGATCGGTATAATGGACAAAGATATCACCTTCAAACTCGACACTGGAGCGGATGTAACGGCTGTGTCACAGACCGAGTTTAATAACATATTCTCCAACTCCAAACAGCCAGTCCTCCAGAAGGCAGAGAAACCCTTGTTTGGGCCGGGTCGGATTCCTCTGGATGTGCCAGGGTTTGCCAGATTAGAGCTAAGGAGAGGAGCCAAGCAGACGATGGAAAAGGTTTATGTAGTCAAGAACCTGAGCACGCCTTTGCTTGGGTTGCCAGCCATCAAAGCCCTTGGCTTACTCATCCGTGTTGACAGCATAGACATGGGGACCCTCAAGTCAAGCTATCCAAAACTGTGCAGTGGGCTTGGTAAGATACAACAACCATACACAATTAAGCTTAAACATGGAGCTGTGCCGTTTGCTGTTAAGACCCCCAGAAGGATTCCATTACCACTAGTGGGTCCAGTCAAGGAAGAGCTCCAGCGCATGGAAGCCCTAGGTGTCATCAGCAGGGTGGAGGAGCCGACTGATTGGTGCGCCGGCGTGGACCTGACGGGCCTGAACAAGTACGTGTGTCGTGAAAAATTCATTCTGCCATCAGTAGAACAGAGCCTGGGAACACTCACTGGAGCAAAGCTGTTCAGCAAGCTGGATGCCAACATGGGGTTTTGGCAGATCCCACTTACGGAGGAATCAGCCAAGTATACCACATTCATTACACCCTTTGGGCGGTTTCACTTCAACCGTCTGCCGTTTGGTATCGCCTCAGCGCCTGAACATTTCCAGTGCAGGATGGCAGAGGTCACGGAGGGGCTGGAAGGCGTGATATGTCATATTGATGACCTACTAGTGTGGGGGCGAGACCAGGGAGAGCACGATGCTCGACTCCATGCTGTGCTTCAAAGACTGGAAAGAGCAGGCATAACTTTAAATGTGGACAAGTGTGAACTCTCAAGAACAGAGGTCGCCTTCCTGGGCCACATAATCACTCCTACAGGCATCCGCCCTGACCCTCAAAAGACTGAAGCAATCTCAAAGATGGCAGAGCCAACAAATGTGAGCGAATTAAGGAGTTTTCTTGGCATGGTCAACCAGCTGGGACGGTTCATTCCCCAGCTGGCAGAAAAGGACAAGCCACTTCGTGATCTTCTCTCAAAGAAAAACTGCTGGGTCTGGGATGTGGAGCAGGCTGCAGCATTTGAGGAACTGAAGAAAGCTCTGTCTTCCCCTCCTGTGCTGGCCATGTATGACTCAAACAAAGACACCAAGGTGTCAGCCGATGCATCTTCGTACGGCTTGGGAGGCGTTCTACTCCAGAAAACTGAGGAGGAATGGAAGCCTGTGGCTTATGCATCTCGGTCGCTCACTCCCACAGAACAACGGTATGCACAGGTAGAGAAGGAGGCCCTGGCTCTCACCTGGGCGTGTGAGAGGTTCCGTGATTTCCTTATAGGAAAACAGTTTTGCCTGGAGACTGATCATAAACCTCTCCTCAGCCTACTAGGAGATCAAGCTCTGGATCTGTTGCCTCCAAGAATCCAGCGTTTCAGGATGAGGCTGATGCGCTACTCATACTCCATCGTGTATGCACCAGGAAAGTCTCTGTGGACAGCAGACACACTGTCACGCTCACCGGTCAGATCAAGCTTGCCTGCGGAGGAAAAGGAGCTGATGGAGAGCACAAATATTTATGTGGACTGTGTAATCGAAAACTTGCCTGTCAGCCCTTCATACATGGAGAGTCTGAAGGAGCAGCTAAAAGCTGACAGTGTATGCTCACGAGTCATGACACTGTGCACAGAAGGGTGGTCGTCACATGCAAAACAGGAACCAGTGTTGAAAAACTACTGGCCAGAGCGAGCCACGCTCACTGTGCAAGATGGCTTATTGCTGAAAGACGCAAGGCTTGTGATACCATCAACAATGAGGAATGATGTGCTAGTTAGGCTACATGAAGGACATTTAGGTATAGTGAAATGTAAAGCTCGTGCTCATCAGACAGTGTGGTGGCCAGGACTCAGTCAGCAGATAACCGATATGGTGTCCAACTGCAGGACATGCATTCAGGAGCGACTTAACCATAAAGAACCACTTATGCCATCAGAGTGCCCTAAAAGACCATGGCAAAAGCTGGGGGCAGACCTGTTCACTCTGGGGAACAAAACCTACTTGTTAGTCGTGGATTACTTCTCCAGGTATGTAGAGATGGCACAATTATCACAGACCAGATCCACTGATGTCATTGTGCACCTCAAGTCCATCTTTGCCCGCCATGGCATTCCAGAGATTCTGATGACAGATAATGGGCCACAGTTTTCTGGGCAAGCTTTCACCACATTTGCAGTTTCATATGGATTCAGGCACATTACCAGCAGCCCAAGGTTTCCACAGAGTAATGGTGAAGCGGAACGGGCTGTCCAGACTGTGAAAAACCTCCTGAAGAAGGCAGAGGACCCCTATCTGTCTCTACTTGCTTATAGAGCCACACCTCTTCAGTGCGGGTACAGCCCAGCACAGCTGCTCATGGGCCGAAATCTTCGCACTACGGTGCCAACCCTCTCCTCTCAACTTGAACCTGCACTGCCTGACAGTGCTGCGTTCGCTCAGAAAGAAAGGATGAAGAGGCTGTCAGATGCAGAGAACTTCAATAGGCGACACCGTGCCCAAGCGCTCAGTTACTTGCCACCAGGAGAGCAGGTATGGGTAACAGATGCAAAAGCAACAGGAAGAGTGCTTCAGAAACACTCTGCACCAAGGTCTTACTTGGTGGAACTACCTCAGGGTGTTGTGAGACGCAACCGCCAGCACCTGATACCTCTACCTGCACAAGAAGGTGATTCTTCATTGCAGCAACATCCACCGGAGCCAGTGTCTACCCAGACACCTGTGTTATCTTCCCAAGTTTCACCTACAGAGACTCCTGCAGTCAAAACTAGATCTGGGAGAGCCATCATAAAACCTGATAGGCTTAATCTGTAAATAAGAAAAACAATATGTGACTTTGAGAATGGACATTGGAATGTAAAAGCAAAAGTGAAAAACAATTGAGTTGTGTTATGCAAAAAAAAAAAGTTATGTTTATATGGGCTGTTGTTTTAGCACTTTAAAGAGCAACTGTGAGGATTTAAATACAGTTTGTATTCTATTTTATTAGACTGAATATTCTGTTCTGTTTAGTGTTGATAGGAACAGACCTTTCAACAAAGGAGGCAGAATAATCCTCCAAGGTCTGATGAGACAAAGGCAGTCTACCCTTTGTTCTCTAGAAAAGGGAGATGTGGTGTTATATGATTGTTATCTCATATTAGTTATTAATCATATTAGTTAAGGGTACTGGCAGGAGTTCTAGCAGAGGCCAGATGGGGGCGCTGTTGACTACAGTGGTGTAGTATGCGAGACAGGAAGGCAGCAGAGTTAGAAAAATAATAAAAGAAGTCATCGTCTTGAGAAAGCTGTCTCATCTTTTTGGATATAAAGAAACACGACATGGTGTCAGAAGTGTCGCGAAGCCTGCAACTCTGATTCGGAGAGGAAAGGTCCGCCTGCAAAAAGAAAGGGAGAAACTGGTGAGAAAGTGAGAATGACTGACGGAAACGGAGAAGCGAGCGGAGTTAGCACAGCGGCTAACAAACCTAGCGCCACGTTTAGCATTCAGCCACCGGAACCCTTTGACTTTTCTAAGCCATATGAGTGGACGAAGTGGATTCGACGGTTTGAGAGATTCCGCCAAGCAAGCAATTTATCCGCCAGCTCCGAAGATAATCAGGTGAATACGCTGATCTATTGTATGGGAGACGAAGCAGATGATGTTTTGAGAGGCCTGAAACTTAATGATGCAGACCAGCGCCAATATGAAAAAGTGAGGGATGCTTTTCAGTCATTCTTTGTGGTGAAGAAGAACATTGTTTATGAGCGTGCAAGATTTAATATGCGAAAGCAAGAAGTAAATGAGACTGTTGATGCTTTCATTACTGCTCTGTATGCACTGGCAGAGCATTGTAACTATGGGATGTTACACGATGAACTTATCCGGGACAGGATAGTGGTTGGCCTGGCTGACACGCGGCTCTCAGAACGCATGCAAATGGAGAAAGACTTGGACCTGGATAAAGCTATAAACATGGCAAGACAATCAGAGGAGGTAAAAAAGCAGCAAACCTTACTGAGATATGATGCTAAAGGAGTGCTGCAGATGGATGGTGGTAACTCTGTGGACAGAGTGTTCAAAGGCAGACATCCAAAAGAGAAGTCTAAATTCTCTAAATCTAAAATTTATGGAGAAAAGCCACACAATAGTAAGACTAAAAATGTTAAAGGCACACAGTGTTATAGATGTGGTGGCACACCCCACTCAAAGCATGAATGTCCAGCCAACGAAGCCAAGTGCCATTTCTGTGGGAAAAAAGGGCACTACCAGCGTGTGTGCCATGCAGGTAAAACTGTGCAGAGCATAGAAGAAGAGGAGGAAAGTTTCTTTCTTGGTACTGTGACCTCTAATGAGGATAAATGGACTGCTGTGATCGGTATAATGGACAAAGATATCACCTTCAAACTCGACACTGGAGCGGATGTAACGGCTGTGTCACAGACCGAGTTTAATAACATATTCTCCAACTCCAAACAGCCAGTCCTCCAGAAGGCAGAGAAACCCTTGTTTGGGCCGGGTCGGATTCCTCTGGATGTGCCAGGGTTTGCCAGATTAGAGCTAAGGAGAGGAGCCAAGCAGACGATGGAAAAGGTTTATGTAGTCAAGAACCTGAGCACGCCTTTGCTTGGGTTGCCAGCCATCAAAGCCCTTGGCTTACTCATCCGTGTTGACAGCATAGACATGGGGACCCTCAAGTCAAGCTATCCAAAACTGTGCAGTGGGCTTGGTAAGATACAACAACCATACACAATTAAGCTTAAACATGGAGCTGTGCCGTTTGCTGTTAAGACCCCCAGAAGGATTCCATTACCACTAGTGGGTCCAGTCAAGGAAGAGCTCCAGCGCATGGAAGCCCTAGGTGTCATCAGCAGGGTGGAGGAGCCGACTGATTGGTGCGCCGGCATGGTGGTCGTACCGAAGAAGGTCAAGAAAAAGGTGCGACTGTGCGTGGACCTGACGGGCCTGAACAAGTACGTGTGTCGTGATGTCCTGACGACATTCATCACACACAGAGGGTGCTACCGCTTCAGAAAAGTTCCCTTTGGATTGTCGAGTGCACCGGAAGCCTACCAGAAGGCTATGGACTCTATGTTATGTGGAATGCCTGGCACTGTTTGCTACATGGATGATGTGGTTTTATTTGGAGAGAACGAAGAGCAACTTGAACAAAGACTGAGACAAGTCTTTCAGAGATTCAAGAACAGAGGTCTAACCCTCAACAGAGTCAAATGTATCTTCGGACTGCAACAGATTGAGATACTTGGACATGTGATCACTGCTGAAGGAATCAAGCCAGATCCAAGAAAGGTCAAAGCCATCTGCAGAGCACCGAGACCTGAGAACATCCAGCTACTCCGCTCATTCTTAGGCACCTGTGGATTTCTGATCAAATTCATACCAAGCTATGCAAATTTATCAGAACCACTACGAAAGCTGACTAGGAAAGAACAAGTGTGGGAGTGGACAAGTGAAACAGAGAGATCATTCCAAGCGATGAAAGAAGCATTGGTGAGTGAGCCATGCCTGGCCTAATTTAAACTAGGTGCACCCACAGTAGTCATTAGTGATGCAAGCCCAGTAGGACTAGGTGCAGTTTTGCTACAGACCCAATCAGATGGACAGAACAAGCCAGTAGCCTATGCAAGCCATTCACTGACTCCAACAGAACGCCGCTATTCTCAGATAGAACGTGACGCTTTAGGTTGTGTATAGGCTGAAGAACATTTTAGAATGTACTTGTGGGGGGGGAGTTTACTCTGCAAACAGACCACAAACCCCTCATTTACATGTTCAACCCAGAGAAAGCAACACTGTCACCACCACGAATACAGAGATTTGGCTTGAGACTACAACCATATGACTACAAGATAGAACACATAGTCGGAAAGTCCAACGTAGCCGATTCACTTTCACGACTTCCTTTACCAGAGACAGAGTATAACGAGTATGTGGAAACGTATGTCAACGGAGTTTTGTCAGTGACAATGCATGAGGTGCAGGCCATGAGCATAGAGGACATAAAACAGAAAATGACAGAGGATGACACACTGAAGCAACTAAAGGCTCATTATGGAGACAGGAAAATGGCCGAACCCAGTTCCAGAGGAATTGCAGCCTTACAACAGATGTGCAGGAGAGCTATGCACATATGATGGACTTGTGCTGAGAGGACACAGGATAGTGCTACCAAAAGCAATGGTGAAACAAGCACTAAGGATTGGACACGAGACTCACCAAGGGGTGGTCCGTACAAAACAGTACCTAAGGAGCAAATTCTACTGGCCCAACATGGACCTAGATGTAGAGAGACTGATCAGAAACTGCTCCGCCTGTGTGCTCAACCAGCCACTGCACGAAGATCAACCCCTCCAACCACTAGAACTACCACCAAGACCAGGGACTAAGATAGGTATTGATCTAGTAGGTCCTGTCCAAAACCAGTACATACTAACTGTGATAGACTACTATACTTCATTTCCAGAGGCTGTAGTTATTTCAGATATTTCCTCAGCCACTGTAGTTACAGAACTGACTAAGATATTTGCTAGATTTGGCTATCCCCTAGAGGCTGTTACTGATAATGGCAGGCAGTTTGTAGGACAGCTTCTTGAGTCATTTCTTAAGTCATGTGGAATTAAGCACATCAGAGCATCACCGTATTATCCAAAGAGCAATGGAAAAATTGAGAGGTTTCACAGATACCTGATGAAAGCCTTCAGAGCAACCAAGTGTGAAGGAAAGACATGGGAAGAAGAACTTCCAAAGATATTAATGGCATATCGCTCAACACCTCACAGAACATCAGGAGAAACACCAGCCATGCTAATGTTTGGAAGGGACAGCTGCACTAAATGTCCAAACCTGGAGAAGAAAGGTGGAACTCCAAAAGACAAGGAGAAAGCAACAGATGTCAGAAACCATCACGAGGAATACAAAACCAAAATGAAACAGTATGCTGACCAGACCAACAGTGCAAAGGACACACAACACAATTTCAAAGTTGGTGACGTAGTTTACATTGCCAACCAGTTCAGCAACGAAAGCTGGGGCATATAATAAGTCTCTAGTTAAGCGAAGTCTCTAGTTAAGCGAAGCATCTAGAGACTGACTTGTGAGTCTAGAATGGCTCTTGAGCCCTAGTGAAAACTGTGCTTTGCTCTTCTCCTCTATGCTCCCTTCCTGCTTCTCCATCACTTACTCTGCTCTTGCCTCCACCCACATCTGATGTTCCATTCCTGCCTGCATTGTCTAGTAGTAGATAGCTATATTCATAATTAAATTTGGTAGCATGTAAAATGACATATAAACATGTAAAAACTGTCAAAACAATGTTTCCAATTGCTTTCCTTTTAAAACATTGTTTTCAGAGAGCAATGGGGGGGTTGTTGTTTCCCTCACCCAGTTTCCTTCCAGCTTTATCAAAATTGCCTCACCTCCTCTTCATTTGCATCACTTGTTATTCTTTTTTTTAATAAACTGGCCTATTAAACTCATCCAAAATTTACACGTGATTTGACAAACATGCTCTTAGTTTATCAACTATTTAGTGATCCTTTACATCCAGTAGGCCTAAGTGCTATCCAGTACTATAATCTAATTATTCATTCTTAGCTATTTCTTTTTTCTAGAATGATAACCTGCATAATTATTGTTGTATTAACAATCACTTTTATATTACTTTCCGTGAAATGGCATGTTCGATTATAGGATAACTTACATTTGTGTTGATCCATTATTTGTCATGCTGGAAACGCTGACTATAATCCACCATACGAATTATTATTATTTACTATGGCTGAAGCACACTAAAACCTTAGCACTAGCCCTTTGTATTTTTTTCTGAATTTCAAACAGTTTAAAAAATTCATATTTAGCCTTCTTGTTTAAGTGACAGGCTAAGATTTGAAATGTAACTGTAAAGGCTGAGGTTTGAGACAGGAATGAATGCAGTCCAAGAAAAAGTTCTTACAAGTGTAGCAACACCACATCTTGTGTGTTCACGTATGGGGTACAAGAACTAAATCAGATATCATTTAAACTGAATGACAAAGTGTTCAGCTCTCAGCACTGTAAAGAAAACAGTCTGTTTCACTCAGTCTCCTCTCTCATCTCGCCAGCGATTAGCCACAGTTTCTGCCCAGCAAAGCACCAATTGAGCACTTTACCCCTAATTTTAGCAGCGTTTCCTGGAACAGAGCACAGAGGACATATTCAAGGCAGAACATAATTTCGTTGGTGACAGCAATTCCCTTCATCTGTAAGAACATCTTTAAAGTACGTATTTTAGGGGGCCAAACCCGAGGGGCCTGGGAACCGCGAATGCAGAGCATCGCAGTTCCCAGGATCAGCGGTGCTGGGAACCCTATTGTTTTTGTTCAGATTTCAGATGGTGCTGCAGGCTAAACCGGGCAAGGGAGGGTGGTGCAATTCGGAGGGATGGTCCAGACCCCTGCACGTACCTCAGATGCAAAAAATGACATATGTCCGCCTGCAGGGGGCGCTATGACCAATGTCAACGCGTTTTGGCCTATAACTCCCACACCATATTTCGCACATTCAGAGACCTTATATCCCCACATTTCCTGAAAGGAGCTGAATCGCGTGGGCTAGGCCCCGCCCATTTACACCTAGAATTGTTTTTCGCAAAATCATGAAAACTGGAAAACCTACTTTTTCAAACTCCTCCTTGGGGTTTTGTCCAATCAGCGTGAAACTTGGCATGTACAGTCTTCAGCTGGACCTGATCTAAAGTCAGTAAAAGAATTTTGCTACCTTCTAAAATGCCCATGTTATTTACGAACAAATTATTATGTATAGCGATCTAAATACAAACTACGCCATATCTCAACCACATTACATGCTATTGACATGAAATTTAAGAATCATGTTTGGCATGTATATCAAAGGCT
>JAQLOL010014192.1:0-12308 GCA_029783665.1 Naso thynnoides
TGGCGTATCACGCAGACTAAACCACTGAGTATACGCAAATCACTGACCTTTTCCAGTGGGTATACGGCGTATACCTGTGTATCACGTAGACTACACCACTGGTTTGTGGACAATCTGGTACATTACACAAGCATTCTGAAAGTAGTTGTACTCACTAAGCCTCAGAAGGTTGTAGCGGTGGAAAATCATTTTAGTGGAAACGTTAAACTCAGACCATGTTAAGGCACGTATGACTCTTTTTTTTGGAGTATCTCAAGCTTTTTTAAATGAGTTGGAAATGTGTTACACCATATGATATTGCAGTATTGTAAATGAGGTTCAAACGAGGATTTGTACAGAATGAGAAGTGCAGAGAGTGGAAGGTAATGTCTCAACTTAAAGAATAGAGCAGCATATTTAGACAGTTTAGCTGTGAGATCATCAATATGTCTTTTAAAATTAAGGAACTCATCAATGTGGATCCCCAGGAATTTTGTAGAGCCGACTCTTTTGTCCATTTATTTTTGGGCAAATTTGTTTAATGTCTTTTTTTTTATGGGAGCAAAACACAATGTAGTTTGTTTTATTGATATTTAGAGAGAGTTTGTTGCATTTAAACCATGTGTCTATTTTCACTAACTCACTATTTATGATTTGTTCAAGTGTATTTGGATTTTTGTTGGAAAAAAACAAGTTTGTATCATCAGCAAATAATACTTTATGTAGTATGGACGAGGAATTAACAAAGTCATTTATGTACAAGATGAAGAGGAGTGGTCCTAAGATGGAACCCTGGGGAACTCCATGATTGATGGGTTTGTATGATGATTTATGGTTGTTAATGAAAACATATTGATGTCTTCCAAACAGGTAGCTGCTAAACCAGTCTAGCGCTAGGCCTCTAATACCATAGTGTTGTAGTTTATTGATTAGGATGTCAATCTTAATGGTATCAAAAGCTTTAGACGAGTCAAAAAAAATGCCAATACCGTAGTCACCTTTGTCAATTGCATGTTGGATTTTATCAGTTAAGTCAAGTACTGCCATATATGTAGTATTTTCCTTTCTGAATCCATACTAGGATGGCACAATGATGTTTAGCTTGTCAAGATAGCTGTTGAGTTTGTTGTAAACTACTCTTTCCAGAACCCTTATGACTGGTCTTGATGATCCACAGTCTCTGTTATCTGTTCCACAAGCCGTTCCTACCACCAACCAGCCACTCCTTTTCAGCAACGCACCTCCATCACTGCCATGCCACTGTCCACCTGGAACACAAGTCAGACATGCCGGTAGGAAATAAAAAAACATGCTGCTTTGCCCAGCCACCCTGCTTCATTCTGTACTCACTCTCCGTGTATACAGCCTACTTCAGCCAATCATGCACTCCTGCTATGTTCCACTGCAATCAAGCTCAACTAGCTGCACCTTGTTTGGTCACTATTTAAGCTCCACTCTCCCTCTGCTCTGAGCCATATTGTTCCTCTGCATTATGCATGACGCTCTAACACCTTGAGACAGACCGCCAACCTTACCTCTTCTCGACTCCTGTCTTTTGCCGATCCCCTGGTAATGCCAGCCTTCTGCCTTTTGGTCACGAGTATTGTCCTTATCGCTCATGTTTTTTGTCTGCTTGCGGCTGTTTGGTATTTTGCCACTTCAGCATTATTAAGTCAGTCTAGGATACTGATGTCGATCTGTGAGTCGTTTTGCTGTGAGGTCTTTGCCCATTTGCCTGCCTGTGCTGACTCTGCTGTTGTAAAGAAGAGGAGAGATGGAAGAGGAGTCTGTCCTTCTGTGGATTGGAAAGAAACAAGTGAGTTGATCTGTCTGTCAAACCCTGAAACCCCCCTCCCATTCAAGCAGAAAGATATTACCTGTGTCTTAAGATAGTAGCCGTGTTTCCGCTGAGCAGTACAGTTTGGTTTGGTACAGTACGGGACATATTTTTTAAAATTTCTACTATCAAAAGGGTGCCGAATAATTGTATCGTACCTATTTTTGGTAACCCTTTTGTTGGGGCACCAAGCATCTTAAAGGGTCCGAAGATGGCGGAGCTACACACACTGCAGTCTGTGACTGCGAGCAGGCAAAAAGCTGCTTTTAAGTGTTGTTGCAGAACTATTAATATACCACTTCAGTAAGTTTTATATATTTTTTAGGTGAGAATGTTTCCATGTAGATTTCAAACATGTAGTCAGTTTATCCAAATAAAGCTTGTTTGTAAATCTGTCACACTGTCAAAGTTTTCAGACTTGTGAGGAGCTGCAGCTCACAATGAGACCTGTCGGTCTGCTCGCTGCAGCAGCCCGACTCATTAAATTGTCACTGCGGAGAGAAAGTTAACGATGAACCGATGATCTGTGCTGAGATTAAATGTCGGCCATCATGTTTCCGTAGCATTTTAATACATGAAAAAAAAAAACAAAGGATGCTTTGCTGCCTTTTCAGGTTGATTCTTTACCATAAGTGTGACGTTACTGGTAGAAAAAAGATAATTTCATTCACTGAGCTGTTCAGATGCACCTTTTAAGGTGGAATTTTTTCATGTACGGTGTTCAGTGTTCAGGTTGGGCTTTGAATTAATCACTCCACCTTAAATGTCAAAATGACAACTCAAAGAGGTTCTAAGATATTTGTCACACGTGAATATCGTACATGTACGGGAGTGAAATATCTGAATGTCTAACAATAATTCATTTGCTTTTGTCTTCCTCTCATGATGACAGACACTTGAGTAATGATTGCATCTTCAAGCACATTATGACATGGGCATGAATTTCCGCTGGTTAATGAGGATAAAATATTTTTCACCTGGAGAAAAAAGTGTCAGAGCACCATGACGGTGCACAAGTAAGGGTACAGTCAGCAGTCTTAGTCTGTCATTAGATATGTTTGTGTTTTTTGTTTGTTTTAAACAACACCAAAGAAAAAACACACAATAGATGCACGTTTAACAGAAATGTCCACCCTATTTAATGAATAACCAATAAGAACCCAGCGTGAAATACAGTTTAAACAAAACGCATATATTCAAAAGCAATAATAAAGCACCACCAGCAAGAAAAATCACATAGTGCAATGAAAAGTCTATAAACAAAGCAAAAGAAACCAACTCCAGAACATCCTTTTCATTTTCTCCTCAATTCAGTTTGTTTCCTCCCTTCAGTTCAAATAAACAATAAATCAGTTCAGCTTAATTCACTTCATTTCAGTTTCACAAAAATTCAGTTCTTCTTCAAACCCAGTTCAGCGAAAGAAAAAAGAAAAAAAACTGACAAACAGAAAAGCGGGTCAGCTCAGGTCAGTGTTTTCAGTGTTTTCGGTACAGTCAATTGGCAATTTCCACTGCTGTCAAAAGAGCTCCCTGATTCGAGGCCTCCCTTGATTAAACAACCTGGCGGTTTCCACACCATTATAGAATCCAACGGGACAAAACGCTCGCAGACTTTAACAATGGGGAAAAGAAAGGAAACAGACGCCAAACACAGCTGCTCTGGCAGGACGGATTCACCACTTCCTTAAAACACAGTGTCGCCTCACTTCCATGTCATCCCCATATCAAAAGACCAGGTATGTCCAGGGATTGGCTCAATGAACGGGGTGTGTGCGTGTGTAATGAAAACAGTGATTCTGGAGAGGTGTGCGCTTCCGGGCAGACTGAAAAATTCCAAGTTGCCACACTCCCTCCCTCCTAAGAGAAGCGTGTACCAGAGTTTTTTTGGAGTTTACCAGGAGGATTCTGGGCCTCAGGTTTGTGCACTCAGCAGATTTGGCAATGTCGCACATAATCCCATACATCCAAACTCATCTTAGGCCAATAAACTAGTGTTTGTAACCTTTTGTAGGTTTTATATCTTCCCAGATGACCTGATAATGGATCATCATGGTAATGATGGAGAAGTTGTGGGCAAAGTGAAGAAGGCATGTAGATTTGGTATGGGGTTTTGTAAGGAAGCTGCACAAGTCTGTACACTTTGTCTTCCAAAATAGTGAATTTGGTAGTGGGGTTTTCACTGATCTCTCTGGTTTCCATGATTTTGTTATTCAGGTTCTGGGTGTCAGCATCCTCTTGTTGGGCCTTCCAGATGACTTCATCAGCGATGTGGAGAGTCTTGAAAGTTTTCGTTTTTGAGCACAGCATGGCAGCGCAAGTGGCAGTTTGTTGTTGGGGGTCATCCAAAGGAGCTCTCGACAGGGCATCAGGTACAATGTTGTACTTTCCTTTACGGTTACGGTTGCCCACCAAATAAGCCGTGTGCTGGGCTTCTGTGTTTTGAAAACCCAGACCAGTGATGAATGGTCCGTTACTACTGTAAAATGTCTTCTAAATAATATCTCCATTTTTCCAGAGCCCAGATGACAGCAAGACAATCCTGCTCAGTCGTGGAGTAATTACGCTCAGCCTGGCTTAAGGTGCGGCTGACAAAAGCAAGGACCTGCTCAAAATCCAGACCGGTCTGTCGGGCTAAAACAGCACCCAAGCCAACATCAGTGGCATCAGTATAGACAACAAATGGAAGGTTGACGTACGGATGGCCCAGTATGGGTGGAGAAACCAGGTATTGGTTAAATGTCTCAAAAGCAGTTAGACAGGAAGGGGTCCAAATGAATTTGGCTCCTTTCCATTTGAGGGCAATGGTACCATCTAACCATCCCAAGAAACCTCTGATAAGACACAAGCAGTTCAGGACTTCCCAGTTCCTCAGAGTCTTAAAGAATTCCAGTGTCCAGCTCCACTCCAGCAGATAACCCCACGTTCCCCAAGAACTTCAGAAAGTTTCTGAAGAACTGGCATTTTTTTATATTTATAGTAAGGTTTGCATCTCTCAACTTGTCAAATACTGCTTGTATATCAAAACTGTATTGTTCAAAGGTTGGAGATTAATGATGATGTCATCTAGGTAAACGAAACAAATTTTCAGTTTTTTCTCTGCTGTGTTCATCCATTTGGACCTGCTAATAGCCGCTATTGAGGTCCAGGGTCATGAAAACTGCAGGTCCAGCCATAAATTACAGTATCTCCCGAATCTCCTCCTCTTTAGCAAGGGATAGGCATTGGTACAGGTAACTGCATTTAGTTTGCTGTAGTCCAGGCTCTATGATATTTTTCTCCAACATTTCCTCTATGTGCTCTTAAATCACCTGTAATTTGGTGGTTGACATCCGGTATGGTTTCTGCCTGATCAGAACTTCATGACAGGAAGATTTTGGGGGTGAGAACTCTGGTACATCCCAGTTTGTCAGTGCACGTCTGAATTTTCTTGAAGCTAGCAAAGGAGTTGATTTTTCAAAATTATCCAGCTAAGTGCTCTGGGTGGCTTCATGTATGAGGTCATGGCAGAACAATTCAGAAACCAGATTCTCCAGAGGTACAGCAGAGTAAAATGCCAAATGAGGTGGAAGACAGGCATCCGAACTCACTGCATCCTCTGGCAAGAACTGATTTCTACACTTCTTGTTGGATATAAACCAGTAGCAGTACTCTGAGACGTCAAACTGGAGTCCCGATAAACAAATGAAATCAAGTCCAACCACTGCAGGGAAAGCAAGACTGTCAGCAGGTGTGATGAAACAAGGTAATGTCAAGTGTTGGTTTTGCAGAGTGAGGGTCATTTCATTCCATCCCAATGGTTGTTTTCGGTCCCCATCTGCCAGATACAAGAGTCCTCGGATTCAAGGTTTTAAAGTGACTTGTTCTTTTACTTTTGTCCACACGTTTTCGTTTACCAGGGTATAGGATGATCCAGTGTCAGGATAGCAGTGCCTCTCTATGGTCCAGTGTTCAGTGGTACTAGCAGCTGACACAGAAGCTGACTTTCAGGAGGAACTGAAAAAGAAGAAGTGTTTGCCTCTGAGTGCATGAGGAAACCCAACGTAGCATGTCCTTCTTGGACTTGGGATGGATGAGCGGGCTGCAACTGAGGAGGCCTAGGAGAAGAAGCTCTGTTGCCTCTGTTGGAGTTCCACTGAGGACAGGAAGCTGGGGCATGATTGCCTCTACAGCACAACAAAAGACTTGAGGTGGCCACTTATGGCTAGATTGGCTCGGACAGACAGGATGCTCTCAGTTAGAGGGTGGAGCAGCAGACTCAGAGGGAACAGGTTTGAATGTCTTCTTTAATAAAGTCTCTCTCTGTTCATACTGCCGTTGGTTCTCTCTGTCCTTCTCAAGTTATTGTCCAAGCTGCACAAGTCCATCAACAGAAATAACTTTGCTACTTCTCAGCTGGCTGGCCAGTTGGGAGTTAATGTTTTTCAAGATCAGTTTTATGGTTTCTTCTTTTTGTATGTTTGGTTTCCAGTGTTTACACAACTGGTACATGTAAGCAAAATCCTGGATGCTTTCTCCTTCTCCCTGGACTCTATTGCTCACCCTTTCTGCCAGTTCATCTTCATAGTCCTCTGACAGGAAAGCAGCATGGAATTGATTGTGGAATTCCTTCCATGTATTGACTTTGTGGCAAGCTTCATCCCACCAGTCTCATGCAGTTCCGTGTAGCACATTCCATAGGGTGGCAATGAGTTCCTCGTCTGAGAGCGGATTTAGCACCAGGAAATACTCACATCTCTCCAGGTACTAAAGGGGGTCAGAAATGACATTCACTTTTCCAAAGGTCAGAAATTGGAGTTTGATTGGACTCTTCCCCAAGAATCTGCTTTAACTTCCCCATGTATAATGGATCCATCAGGTATTCCAAGATGGTCCTCAGGTATGCCAGGCTGGACAGTAGACCGTAATCTGCGGAAAATCATCATGGGATTTTTTCCTGGCAAGGTCTGATACAGGGTTTGTTCACCAGCATTCTCAAAAGCTGTGGTGTTAGCCTTTGTATGTATTTCTTCTGTTAAGGTTTGTGTTGAATTTTTACAGAGAGAGAGAGCTTCTCCTTCAGGTGAGTTACGGCAGTGGCCATGGGGTTGAGGACAAAGTGAAAATCTTTTAACAGCTCAGTATGGTAGTGTTTTAACCTCCAGCCCAGAGTTGCATTAACTTGTGTTCTCAGATATTCAGGTTGCATGTCCACGTTTAATCATTTCTCTCTCTCCTGACGTATTAATAGTAACAAACCACCATCACCAGCAAGAAAAATCACACAGTGGAATGAAAAGTCCATAAACAAAGCAAATAAAGAAACCAATTTCAGAACGTCCACTTCGGGTTTTCATCGATTCTGTTTGTTTCCACCCTTCAGTTCAAATAAATAATAAATCAGTTCAGCTTAAGTAAGTAAGTAAGTAACTAAGTAATGTTTATTTATAGAGCACCTTTCACAGATAAAAATAAGAAAGTGCTTTACAATAAAATAAAATACAACAGTACAAATCACAAATTGCATTTCAATATAATTAAGTACAACAGTAAAAACAAAGAACATAAAAGCATAAAAGCACACCAATTAAAAGCCTGTGTTAATAAAAAAGTGTTCAGCAGTTTCTTAAAAGAGTCTACAGAATCAGAACATCTTGGAGAGAGTGGCAGGGCATTCCAAAGTTTGGGTGCCACTGCCTGAAAAGACTGGTCACCTCTGGTCTTAAAGTGGGTGTGAGGAACCACTAACAATCTCTGATCTGAGGACCTCATGGTACGGGCAGGTACATGAAGTTTGATCAGGTCAGAGATGTAGGGGGGTGCTTGACCATGTAAAGCTCTAAAAGTAAGGACAAGAATTTTAAAATTGATTCTAAAATGGACTGGTAACCAATGTAGGGAGGCTAAAACAGGGTTGATGTGTGCTCTTTTGTGGGTGTGAGTTAAAAGCCGTGCAGCTGCATTCTGTACAGTCTGGAGACGGTCAAGCTCTTTCTTATTTAGATAGGTAAAAAGGCTATTACAATAGTCTAGATAAGAGGGGATAAAAGCATGAATGACCATCTCAAATTTGGTTTTTGACACCATATTACTTCATTTGGCAATGTTCCTCTGCGACATTGCAGAGTCATAGATGACACCTAGGTTTCTGAGGTTTCGCTGAACCAATTAGCCTAATACATCACCACAGTATTGCCTGATCTGAGGGATTTTGTTATCCGGTGCAATAATCAAAGTTTCTGTTTTATGAGAATGAAGCTTCCGGTAATTGTCATTTAACCATTTTTTGATGTTGGTCAAGCAGTCAATTAAGGAGGACAGTTTATGGAGCTCAGTAGGTTTAAAACTGCAATACAGCTGAATATCATCAGCATAAAAATGGTATGTTACATTGTTATAAGATCTGATTAATGTTCCTAGTGGGAATATGTACAAGAGGAATAACTGACCCCAGGACCGAGCCCTGGGGAACCCCACATGATATATTACTGTCTGCTTGGGAGAACACAGGAATTTGAGGGGTGATTGGAAACACTATTGAGTGTATGGTGTCAAACAGGGTTTTGAGATTTTTCTTATTCAAAGATATTAGCTGAGAGAAGTATTGGGTTCTGGCATTTCTTTGGATTTCATTTAAGGAGGTTCTCAATTCCTTCAGATGAATCCTGTGAACTTCAAGATTTGTTGTTTTCCAAAGACGTTCTACCTTTCGACAGTTTCTTTGTAGATTCTTGACAGGTTCATCAATCCGAGGACAATGTTTTTTATGCGAGACAAGGCATGATTTTGCAGGTGCCACTTTGTTTATGATGTCCGAGCATTGGCTGTTGAAAGCCCCTATTAAAGCATCAGCATCACTGTATCCCACCAGGGAGCATGGGTCGAACAAAACAGAAAACTTTTGAACAGCCTCCTCATTTATAAACTGCCTTTCTACCCTCATTTTCAGAGGAGGTGGATCCAGTGGAAAGGTAAGATCAAAGAAAACACAGCTGTGATCACTGACACACGCATCCTCTAAACACACATTAGCAATGTTTAAACCAAGGGAGAAGACGAGGTCCAGGGTGTGGCCCTTGGAGTGTGTAGGTCCAGAGACATGCTGGGTGAAGTTGAAAGAGTCAGTTATGGACAGGAGCGATGCAGCCATGTTGCAGCTGACTTTATCAATGTGAAGGTTAAAATCACCAATAATTAAAACCTTCTTCAACTTGATGATAGAGGCTAAAAACTCTGTAAAATCGTTGAGGAATACACGCCAGGGGGGCGTTAAATTAAAACACAGTAAGATACATCGGTTAAACCAGTCCTTATCATCTGTGACTCAAAGGAGGAGTGGTTAACTAAATTTATTTCTCTGCACAAATATCTGTCGCGATATACAGCAGTGAGCCCACCTCCACGGCGTGCCAAGCGAGGCGCACCAATGACTGAGCAGCCAACAGGACAAAGCTCATTTAGGTAGACAAGCTCACCCTCCCTTTGCCATGTTTCAGTAAGAAACATAAAATCCAGGGATTCTCTGGTGAAAAGGTCACTGAGGATGAGGGATTTATTAGCAATGGAGTGGGCGTTGAGCAGGGCTATTCGGATTGGTTTTGATAAGTCAGGGTGCTTGACAGATGACTGTAGAGGAAGTGATATTAAACACCTATCACGGGCTTGCGATCTCTGTCTACACCGAGTGGTTGGTCGGTGGACAGGGACAACAGGGAGTGGAAGTGAGACATTCAGGGTGTAGTGAAGGTACTTAACAATAGGGTCTGGACTGGGGTTGGGTGGGAATGGATGCATTGGGGTCTGAGGCCTGTAGGGGGAGCTACATAAAGATCTAACAGGAGTTGGTGGGGCAGATAAGACAGCAGTGCCAGCACAGTTGATGGAATCAGCATCATCATCGGCAGGGTACACATTTTCAGGGACAAGGCTATGTGCGATAATAATGGGGGAGGGGGATGAGCAGGTAGAGGCATCAGTAAAGGTGTGAGACAGCCAGGGGAACTGGTGTAGAGGAGGGCGAGCCTGAAAGCGAGGTATCACTGGAGGAGGAGAAGCGCTTTCGGACCCGGGTCGCTCTGCGTGCAGGTGAGGGAGAGACAGGCTCAGGGGGAAGCTTCGCCAGGGGGGAGAAAAAGTTTGAGAGCATAACATCATTGACACCAGCACCAAATGAGTCGTAGAGGGGAAGAGAGAGCTTTTTTGTGCCTCTGACAATAGATGACCAGGATGGAGTAGAGTTTGAACCGGGAATGTCAGCAGGAGCCGCCGCTGCATCTGGAACCAGCTGAGTAACCACAGGCTCGAGCAATGCCAGCTGGGAGCACAACACTGACTGCCGCTGTAGGAGTTCTTCAATGAGCCGCTCTATGGGCCGGAGTTCAGTTTTTAGCTCCATGATTTCTGTTGTGGAAGCCATCAGTGGAGCGACGAGGGCCCAAAGACGGAGCCCGCTGATGATGAGAAGCTCAGGTAAGCCTCAGCTTGTGGTGGTAGCACTCTCCAGAGTCCTTTGTTGCGAGTCTGGGTTAAGCCAGCTTCTGCCATAAGCCAAAATGTCCGCAGGAAGTATATCCAAATAATGAAGGGCAGTTTTGCCTGTATGATAGAGGTGGAAGGGCAGAAAAATGAGAATGAAGTGGAAAACCGGTGCCACTTCAGTGGCATCTCTGTGATGGCGGTGAGTCACGGAAAGCTGCAGAAACTCAGAACTGCCTGGTTGCAGAATTTCCGCAATCGGGCAGTTCCATCCTTAAAAGCAACAGCCCGACTAAAAGTGGCACTACTTAAAAAGTGGAAGGTGGACTTAAAACAACTTTTAAAACATAAGAAACAAGTTTTTTTTTAAGTTTTCGATGAGAGCTGAACAGAACTGACAGGGAACTGTCAGACACCATATATATTCCAATTCACTTCATTTCAATTTCACAAAAAATTCAGTTCTACTTCAAACCCAGCTCAGCAAAAGAAAAAAGAAAAAAGCCTGAGAGAAACAGAAGAGCGACTCTCGGCCTTACCGGGGTTTCCTCGGGTCGTTTGAGTCAGGTCAGCATTTTTGGTATGGTCAGTCGGCAATTTCCACCGCTGTCCAAAGATCTCCCTGATTCAAGGCCTGCCTTGATTAAACAACCGGGCGGTTTACAGAATCCAACGGGAAATAACGCTCGCGGACTTTAACAATGGAAAAAAGAAAGGAAACAGACGCCAAACACAGCTGCTCCAGCAGGACAGACTCATTACTTCCTTGAAACACAATGTCACCTCACTTCCATGTCTTCCCCATATTAAAAGAGCAGGTATGTCCAGGGATTGGCTCGATGAACAGGGGGGTGTGTGTGTGTGTAATGAAAATGGTGATTCTGGGGAAGTGTGTGCTTCCAGGCAGACTGAAAAATTCCAAGTTGCCACACTGAGATATTAAAATTTTATTTTATTCACTTCTCAATCGTAGAACAAGACTGCCATCTAACTGCTCACATTTGGTAACATGTAAGCCACGGTAAAATGTAAACTGGAGGCAGCAACTACTCTTTGATTCTTTTCCTGATAGCTGAGAGTATCTTTCTTGGGTTTATTTTACTCGAAATAATTTTGATGTGGAATTCATAGCCACCATTTATTTGTAATTAACTTTTATCTTACTTGGGGAAGTCTTCTTCCTTGTTCTAATTGACACATTCTGCTCAGTATACTTTTCTCATTAAGGGTTGTATTGTTAGGACAAAAAGTACAACCACGTGCGGAGCCCTATGCCAACACGTCTTTACATGCCGCCGCTCTCACCCACCCCCCAAGAGTTGTATCATTAAGGGAGGCTTTGATATTGTCTTATGTGGGAAGAGGTCTTTGTAATAAGAACAAGGGCCTGTTTAAGTTTTCAACACTAAATTCGCTTTCAGATGGTCGTGTGACAATTTACAGAACTGTACACAGAGTGTGTTTAATCTGACACCTACGTTTTTCCCAGATTAAAACTGCTTTCAAAGGACATGTAAATGATTTCTTCAATATGATGCATGGTGGGAAAATTACTTATTGCGTCAATAATCTTGTGCTCAAACAGAAAAGTATTTAGGAATTCATGCATTTCACCAGTAATTCAAACAGACAATGGATACTACGCCCATTGGCCGAACAGATTTTATTGCCCGCTTAGACAACTTTTGATTGGTAAATGCTTACAGTGACGCCCGACACGCTCAATCCCGTAGGGCTCTGCACAACTCAGTTTACTTCGTTTTTTCCTCTGGGAGTTTTGCCCTCGGAAGTTCGATCTCTGTTGGGGGGCCACATCAGTGTTCCGAAGGGACAGTGTGCGGCTCCCGCTTGCACAGTATGTGCGAAAGTGCGGAGTGAGTCGTGCTCTGCACTGTATATGTACAGCCGATATTTTTCATTCTTTGTGATTTTTTGCATGAAAATTTTGTCTGAGAGATTTTTCTTTTTCTCCAACATTGTGATGCATTATGCTCAGACCAGTCAAGCTCCATATTTCTAAAAGAACAAGTTTTGTTAGCAA
>JAQLOL010014193.1:0-12292 GCA_029783665.1 Naso thynnoides
GCAGAGTTAGCCTCAGACGGTGAAGGTTGAGCCTCAGACAGCACAGACTTTGACTGGATAGGTGCAGGTTTTAAAACTGGTGGGTCAGGTTTACAAACAATTGGTGCAGGTTTACCCAGGGATGAAGCTGGGGTAGTTTCAGATGTTGCAGGTTTAGCCTTGGACATTGAAGGCTGAGCCTCAGGCAGTACAGGTTTTAACTCCAATGGTGCATGTTTAGAAACAGGTTGTGCATTTTTCACCTCAAATGGTGGAGGTGTTGAAACTGGTGGCAAAGGCTTTGCCTCAGATGGCTCTGGTTTCGCAGTTGCAGACGTAGTTTCAAGTTGCCCAGGTCTACCAATTGGTGGTTGTGTTTTGCTTTCCAGCAGTGCATTCTGAGCATTTAGAGCCTTTGTAAGAGGATCAACGAATATCGGGCCAAATTTTGAAGCAGGGGTTCCGAGTAAACTGCTGTTTTGTGAGGGGGGGGTTCCGAGTAAACTGCTGTTTTGTGGTCTGATAGAAAGGAAGGTATTGAGAGGTGCCGGTTTACCCATCATGGCCGTTTTCCTCAGGACTGCGGCTGGTGCAGGGAGGTTGGGCCGGATCCTTCCCCGGTTGGGGCCGCTGGGTACCCAGGGAGCTGGCATGCTGTGCTGGCCCCCGAGCTTTTCAGCAATCTCCTTGGCAACAGCCACAGATTTAGCAAAAGAATCCTCAACTGAGACTGGATTCTGCTTAACCGCTGCTTCGTCTTCCTTAATGAACTCTGCAGCCACTTTCTGTGCCTCTTTTGCCAGAATGGTCTCCCTCTTTTTCCAAGTGAACTTTCCAAATGAAGGGGTCATGGCCCCAGGTGCTGGTTTGCTGGCTTCAAGGCTCTGCTTACGAAGCTTCGCCCTCATGGCTGGACTTGGTCCACAGATTATTTTGGGCGGGTCATATGGTTTTGGCAGAGGTTCAGGTTTGCTGACTTCTGGTTTTTCTGCTGGTTTACCTGGATCAAGCTTATTAAAAGCTTCTTTCTCAGCCTTAGGTTTCCCTACATCTTGCTCTCTGTCGTATTTGGATCTTATATCTGATAATTTACTGGATTTATACTTGTCCTCTTCTTCCCTCTTCCCGTATTTGGGACGGTCATCATATCTATCATCTTCATCTCTGTGATACCGGTATCGATGTTCTTCTTCTCTTCCATGCTTGTATTTGTCATCTTCTTTGCTTCTGCTGTATTTAGCCCTCACCTCATCGTCTCTGTTATAGCAGTATTTATCATCCTTTTTGTTGTATTTGTACTTTTCATCCCCATCTTTAAAATCCTCCTCTTTCTTGCTCATTCTCAGCTTCTCCTCCTCCTCTTTTTTAACTTTAGCTTTCTCTCCCTTCTGAACTGCATCATCCTCTTCCTTCTTTTTCTCCTTCTCTTTTTTTTCCTTTTTGTTTTTGGACTTTTCCTCTCTCTCCTTGTGTCCTTTCTCATCCTCCTCATGTTTGCGTTTCTTTCCACTCATCTCTAATGCCAGTCCTGCTTGGCGGTCCAGGTTCCTCCTCTGTTCATACAGGGGATTCTCGTACATTTGTTTCTGGTGAAGGAGGCATCAAGCAAAAACACAAGGAAGTGAGGAAAATATTTCCGCCATGAATATTAACACTTCCAATCTGGTAAGCAGAACATCACCAAATTACACTTTATTAAGGTACTGCAGTGAAATCTGTAAAAGGCACAAAAGGACACAAATTTTGGCCTTTTTTCACCCCATTTGCCCCATAAAGATGTTCGGTTTGGGTGTGTGTGGTGAATCTCCACTCTCATAATTAAATACCTTGTATTTCTCATTGTGAGCATGTGTAGTGACATGCTCTTCTGCACAAATGCCATCTCCATAAAACTCTCTACACAGCAGGCAGAAGAATCCTCTGACAGGCAGCAAGAACTCTGATCCTGCAGCAAAACACACACAACATACTTTAAACTGACAAGTGGCGACAAAATAAATGAATGTCATGTTTACCTGATGGACGTTTCCATTTCCAGGACCTGTCAGAACAGGAGAGGGTTACAGAACACTGGAGTAGAAAATATTAAAATATAGATGGTGTCTACTTCAATGGTCATGTTTCAGTGCAGTAACTGATGGAAAAGTGCTAACTGCTCAATGATAGCAGGCTTACTGCAGGAACTGCAATTATGACACATCTGGGGGTAATGAGCACACACACACACACACACCTGTTATGAGAAGTTAAAGCACTTTTCCAAAGTTGACTGTATTATGTTCAAACAGCTGTCATTTGACAATGAGAAATGAAAAACAAATGAATTGACATCAGAGGTGTCGACAGGAGTCTCCTCTGTAGAGCCAGGAGTCTGTCACTTCGTTAGCACTGTTTTCATTAAGAGATAGAGAAACTGCAGCAGAGATCCGCAATGAGCTCCACCTGGAAGCAGAAGATGACTAACAAAGTTCAGGGACTCGGACACCAGGATAATGGAAAGAAAAGCACGAAAAACACGATGAATGTGTAGTACAAGTACCTTTGGCAGGTTTTGTCATTGTCTCTTCTGATGGCGTGTTCTTGACGGTTTTGGTGGGAGTAGAAGCCCAGGGCCGTTCATAAAGGTCCAGAGTCTGTGGGGGGAAAAAAGAATGAGGAAACATGAAGGTACAAATACATAAAGGACTGCCTTAGTATGAAAGTAAGACCAGCTCTTCCCAAAGCTAATAAGTTCTCAAACATGTTACTATGTTGCTTGCATTGTTCCTAACAAAAAGTAAAATAAATAAAAAATAAATCAAGATATTTTTGTTTAAAACTGATACATTTAGTTTTGCAAACTCTTGTGAAAGATAAAATCTGTCACAAACCTTTCGATGTGTTTTGCTGTGCAAGTGCGTGAAAAAATCAAACATGGAACCAGAGGTGACGTTACAGTTTTTGCACCAGTGGTTTCCAGCATCATAGTATTCAAACCGATCCAACGGCAGAGGTGGAGCCTGGGGTGGCTTGTCTGGGGATGCTCTTGACAACGATGATGCTGCTGAGATCTTTTAAAAAACAAAGATGGAGGAGAGATAACACAGCAGGTGAATGTTGATAGAATTCACTGACAAAGCATTCAATTTCCGTCTTTAAAACGTGTCTCCACAAAATAAAAAGCTGAAAAGTTTCTTACCTTTATTGAATTCCAGCCTCGAAGATGTAAAACGCGTTTTCTGAGAACCCGGCAGTCACTTTTACACCGATAGACTTTAAGCTCGATCAGAATCCCCAAAAAACGGACGAACGTATGTTTTGAGTCTTCACAAATCAACCATTAAAACATTGACATGGAAACGGTCCAAAGTCATCGAATCAGAATTTTACAATATTCCCAGTAAACTTATTACTGAAGCCTAAACGAAAAAAAAGGGGGGGTCTGGGAACACTGAAGAGCTGAACTGTCTGTGTTAAATCTGGCAGGATTAACATTTCTTGTTTTGCAAACAGTCAACCTCTGATTTCTCTGTGAGCTGACGGACCTTGAGATTTGAATGAAACTAACTAATAGCTAGCTAGCATTGTACCTGCGTAATTCAAAAAATAAAGATAACATAAACTAAGTACCAACAGAGGGAACTGTGATCTGCTCTGACTGAGTTGGTTACAATGACCAAACATAAAATTTTGAGATTAGCTATGCTACAAACGTGTGACTGGAGAGGGGTAGAGCTAGCTTGCAAACCAAAATTTACACTACCTTTATGTCATTGCTGTTTAAAATACTCTTAAACAAAATAACCGCGTAGAGTATGCCAAAGGAACTTAACCTGTGTGCGGTGTGAGGTGACCTGGGGCCAGATACAAAAACGCACATGAAAATTAATATACAGATGTTCATTTCATCTGCTTTATAAAAGGTGCACATGAATGCCTGATTCCGTTTCACATCTATTAATCATTGTGACAAAGGGCGCATATGTACAAGCTTCATTTTCACACAATTATCCATTAATGTACGCAGAGACGCCTTGCAACCCATTTGCATTTGCATACCACTCATTACACCCATCAGTGAGAAAAGGCTTCTCCAACAGCATCAGAACAGATGCTGTCACAGGCGAGCACAGTAAAAATGTGGATTTGTTCACGTGTTTCACTCATGCTTCCCAATAACCTCCAAGGTGCTCAACTGTGCATCAAGGTGAGGGCTAAAGTATCATCCTTTTTCTCACTAACCCTGTCTGCATTTATCCTTTTTTCATGCTTTTGTTAATACTTCATCAATGTATTTGTTGCCTTTAATCTTACCAATTTGTGGCCGTTAGTTGCATGTTAACTTTTAATCTTTCATTTTTAAAGAACTTGGTTATGTGGTTTCAGTTACACTTTATTTGGACAGTCCACCTACAGAGAGTTTATAGAGTATTTTGTAACATTTAAATTAAATATCATTTGATCAACTGATTGTTTGTTGAATACTTGTATATACATTGTTGAATATTAGTTGAATATTGTTGAATCTTTGTTGAACATTTTCAACAAAGATTCATGAAATGGTTAACTACTAAGGGTTACAGTTAGAATAACACAGTGACATTGTGAATGTCAACTGATGTGTTGTTGAAATTTCACCAATACTCTATTAACTGTCCGTAGGCAGACTATCCAAATAAAGTGTAACTGTTGTTTGAGGTTATGTTACATTCACTGCACATGAGTCAAGAAAATCCCTTATGCAGATATGAAATTAATTATTTTTCTAAAACTGCTTCCATCATGTCACACTAATAGGCTTTGTAACAGGTTAGCAAATGAAGATGGCCAGGTCTTTTTTATTCAGCTTCTCTGTGTTTTCATTATGAATCACATCTGATAACTGATCCTTCATCTGATAACTTTGACCACTTTGAGTGAAAGCAGCTCACTGAATAACCTGATTATTTCTCTTAATGCATTACTCACATTTGACTGATAAATTTAGGCTGTACTTTAGTAGAATAGATAATGAGCCCTAGCTATGGAGCTGTACTTTCAGCAAGATTTCCTGTGTTACCTCCTCTGCAGGTGTTTGTACCTTTGTCATGGAGCTGCTGCCTGTTTGCCCTCCCTCAGGACTTCTCTCTGCCTCCTGTGTCTTCTTTCCTGGTGGTGGCAGCAGCACGCTGTTGTCCTGCTCCTCGGTCGGCTTGCTGATCCTGCGGGGTCGGTCAGACGGGCTCAGGCCGAGGATGAGTGCCACCTTGTCAATCTCGTTGCGTTTTTGCTCGGCTGCCTCGTGTTCTTTGCGCAGGGAGGAGATCTGTGCCATGACCTCCTCCTGCAGGTGGCTGATCTCCTGCAGCAGAGGGTCTTTGTGGCCGCCCTTCTCCCGGCGCTTCTTCCTCAGGAGCTCGCCTGCAAACACAACATAAATGTAGGGACAATGCTTAGAGATGACTGCAGCGCTAAAGGGATGACCTGGAAACATGTTGGCTTTCATGCAAAGTACCTAAGCTTGGAGTTTATGTCATTATTCACTCAAGACAGTCAATTCAGTTAATTTAATGTTGTGCTGCTTTCTCTGATCTACAGTCCAGACATTGACCTTGATCAGAGTAGTCATCAGAAATGGTTTCATGTGATCACCTCAACATGATCTTGACACTGATCTGCATGTGTCCACAACCATCAGTGAGTACATCCTCTTGCTCTCTGATCTTTGATGATGCTGCAACGACTTCAAATTCAATTTCAGAAAGGCGCGTGCAGAGCCAACCACCACAAGAAATGACAGACATTTGCAGGTGTGCGAGCAATAACACCATATCCTGAACCTGCAGGGTGCAAGCCACAGCCCACAAAACTTCTTTCACCCCCAAGAGGGCAGGTGAGCAATGTGGCATCTGTGTAAACTCACCTTGTTGCTTCCTGAGTCTCTCCAGCTCCTTCATTAGATATTCTTTTTTCTTCATCCTGATCTCTCTGTCCTGCTTCAGCTTCTCTCTCTCCTCCAGAACCTAAACACACAACAAGGAGCAAAGTGTCAGGTTCAACTAATTTTGATGGCTGATGCTTATGTGCAGGCAACATCAGTCACTGTTTGTCTGCAATTGATTTCCAGGCGTTGAATTCATGACTGGCAAAATGAAGAAAAACCTTTTGTTTCTGGCTCTCGTTGTTCTCCTCCTCAGACACTCCTCTGTCGTGGTTGCTGGTTTTTCCCTTCTTACTGTCCTGTACGCTCTTTACCACACCTGAGGACACAACAACCACTAGAAATGACTCAAACTGACCCACCTGCATGAAAAAAGCATCTAATGACCATTATAAAATGGATAGTTCCAGTCATTGATTATTACTGCCTAAGCCATGTTCGAACCCATGTAAAATACTCTAAAAAATACACCTATAACTGCATCACAACATTATTACTGATTTAGACAAATTGTTTCAAAATGTCATATTTTGTTGTTAATTTTGATTTAATAGATAGGCTAAGCCTGGATGAACTGCAGAAAGAGAGGAAAAGATGGAGGAGAAAGATTAAGAAGAAAGGAGACGTGCTCAAATTAATGAGAGAGTTGTTGAAGATGTTTTCAGACCTGATGTGCTGAGAAAGAGCTGGCTTTTTATTTTAAATCAATCACCAAAGGTTGGTGCCTTGTCTAGCTGCCTTACTAGCGCCCTAACTACAACGAGAGAAGATCCATCTATCCATCAACTGCGTATCTGGGGTAGGTTCGCAGAAGCAGCAATTTCAGCAGGGGGCCCCGGAGTTTCCCTGGCCCCATCAACCAGCTCAGACTACGGGATCCTGAGGAATTCACGGACCAGTGAAGAGATATAGTCTTTCCACCTGGAACTGGGTCTGCCCCGGGGCCTCTTGCTAGATGGATGAAGATGCTCAAACCACCTCAACCGGCTCCTTTCAACGCAAAGGGGCAGCGGCTCAACTCCAAATCCCTCACAGACGGCTGAATTTCTCATCTTACCCCTATGGGAGATGCCAGCCACCCTCCTGAGGAAACCCATTTCAGCTGCTTGTATCCGCAATCTTGTTCTTTCAGTCATAACTACTTCATGACTATAAGTGAGGGAAGGAATGAAGAACAGCCAGTAAATTGAGAGCATTACCTTCTAGCTCAGCTCAGCTGATGGTGGAGCAATATCCCTGAATTTAAAACATACCTGTCCAGAATCAAACACCCATACACCAACAAAGAGCAGTGCTTATGTAATGGAACACTACTTCCACAAATGCACAATTAATTGCAATGTCCTGATAAATGTTAATAGTCACCCTAAATAAATGTAGCTGTTCTAAAATCAGTGTAAAAACGGCCTCATGAGGCTTAATCATATCAGTCAGCAGCAACAGCAAACAGCAAACATCAGTCTGTTGGAAATGTTGCTTAGAATCTCAACTACAACAACAGTTCTATTATCACCACCTTCATTCTCAAACTTTTCACTTTGGTTTTTTTTGCTACTTTCATCACTTGTGTCGTCTTTTAAATACAACAAGAGCTTAGAAGATATGGAAGAGTCCCTTAACAATCCATCCACATCATGATCACACTGACCTTTGGCCCCTGCCTCAGGAACCGCTTTGCTGTAGGGCTGCATGTAGGGCAGGGTGGGAGGAAACTCGTCAGGGCCGGTCTGGGGGGGTAGGGTCATGGTGGGAGGGGGGTACATGGGTGGCCACTGCTGATGCATGTAGGGAAGGTAGTTTCCATACTGTCCATAACCTGGTGGGGGAAAGTTTGGGGGCATTATACCATGGACCTGTGAGGGGGGGTAGGTGGGTATGGGCATGCCGGGGTGAGGGGGGAGAAGATTTGGATCGAGGGGTTGTTGTGGTGACATCTCTTTGTGCGTGTGCGGTGCAGCGTTGCCCCGCTCGGCCTTTGTCTCTTTTATGTCTCTGTCTTTGTGAGACTTGGGCAGAGCTGAGCTCTTCCTGCGACTGTCATCGCTGCTCCAGCTGTCCCCGCGGTTGCCCCCCCAATCACGGCTGCGACTCCTGCTGCGGCTGCTACTGCTGCCACTGTGGCTCCGCCTCCTGTGGCCCCGGCTGCCATTTGAGCTGCCAGAGGAGTAATGTCTGCGGCGTGTGGGTGTTTTTGGAGGTGGCTTGTTGCCATGGAGACGCTCCTTGGTCCTAGCAGCCATCTTGCTGATCTCAGCCACACCCAAGTCCAGGCCGATGGTCTTCAGGAGGTCCTGAATCTTGTCATACTCCTCCAGTGCCTGACGTTCACTGTCATCCAGGGGCTCTGTCCCTGGCAGATAGGCGGGGTTTGCCACCTGGAGTGTGATGTTTTGGTCTGGGGTTGTGGTGAGCTGGCTTGTGTACCTCAAGTCTGCCTCACCAGTAGTGGGAGGGGCCTGAAACTGAGAAGAGGTTCCCGGCAGGACGCCATATGTCTGAGCAACAACAGCTTTCTGAGGAGGGTAGTCTCCATACAGCGCCTCCTCTGTCACATCTCCATACAGATCAAACCCATGATGTCTGACCGGCTCGGACACTGGTGGAGGTATGGGCTCCTCTGAGTCTCCATACAGAAACTTCTCTTCATCATCAATGTCATCCAAGGTCTTCTCCTGATCTATGCCCCCGGTCGCCTGCTCTCCCAGCAGGTTTAGGATCTCTCTGATCTCAGTGTCCAGGCCAGCTCGTTGAGCCATTCGTGGGTCAGACCGCAGCTCTGACAGGATGGAGGCCACTTTGTGGGGCTCCATGCCTTTAACTGCCAGCAGCAGCTGGTCAGCCACTCGAGAGATGCCAGAACCTTCCATGCCTCTTGGAGAATCAGTGCTCTGAAACATAGAGAAACAGAGCAGAGTGACGCATCTGTGCTAAAGATCCTGTCCTGATGCTATACTCACGTCTGCAGGACTTGCATTATAACCTCTGATTTTCAGCAATGACTAATGTCTGGAGAGAACATGAAACCTCCCACAATAAACCATACATCATTTATTACTTGCCCATAATAAAAAAGAAAATCTCATTCAATATTGTTATGATTATCTCCAATTATTTAATTATTATTCACTGTCTCGCTGAGTTTTCAGACACTCAGTTCCCTGATGTTGGCATCAGTATCAACCTGCTGATAAAACTGGTTGTTAGCACCCTACCCTGAGTGATGGTGAGTCCTCAGAGTCGTTGCGTTTCTTAAGGATGGATTTTGTTGGCAGACTCAGCATCTCCTCTAGCTCCTTCCTGCGTCGGGCCGTCTCCAGCTCCTTAAACTCTTTTTTAGATTTCTTTTCGCTGTTGTCTCCACTGCCACTGCTCGAGGTCAAGCTGCTGCTCCCACTGGAGCTTTGGCTGCGGCTCCTCTGCCGATGTTTACTGTAGGTGGTGCTCGCTGTTTTGCCATAGCTTCGCCCCCGACTGCGTCCTCTGCTCCTCTCTCTGGATCTGGACCTAGATCTGGATCTTGATCCACACCTGCTGTTGGGGCGACTCTTGCTTCGGCCCCGGCTCACAGCCCGGCTCCGACCCGGACTGCGGCTCTGACTGCGCGGTCGACTCTTGGCCCGGCTCCGGCCTGGACTGCGGCTCTGGCTGCGGGGTCGACTCTTGGCCCGGCTCCGGCCCGGACTGCGGCTCTGGCTGCGGGGCCGACTCTTGGCCCGGCTCCAGCCCGGACTGCGGCTCTGGCTGCGTGGCCGGCTCTTGGCTCGGTTTCGTTTTGGACTGCAGCTCTGGCTGCGTGGCCGGCTCTTGCTCCTCGCCCGACTCTTACTTCGTCCTCTACTCTTGGCCCGGCTCCGGTCAAGACTCTGGTCTTTGCACCGCCCCCGCTCATACTCTGGTCGAGGAATGTAGTCTCTGTATAGAAAGAGGAGCTTTAACTGGACTGGATTTTACACTTTTAGGCTAACCTCTCATGAATTACTTTCATTCATTAAAATTTATTACATCAATTTGCTGCCAACATTCAGATCAGAGAGAAGCTGATCACTATGTCAGCTATCTGAGTCACTTACAGTCATCACCTCACTCTCAGAAAAATGAGCATAAAGCTCTGTGGAGGTTTCTTGTAAACAAAATTTTTGTTTACATTCAGTGTTTCTAAACAATAATCACTGTGCGAATTCTTGAGCACTAAAACACAAGCTGTACACATCTGAATGGAAAAAAATATTTTATTTGTTGTTACCCATTTGAAATTCTGTACTTTCTCTTCCCTAGCCCCTGGGTTTGGACTCTTGGGCTATTACTCAAGCATTTCTAAAAAGACAATAATATCCATTCTTTCACAAGTACCTGTCATGATGGTGTGAGGACCCTAGTCCAGTCAGCTCATTGCCGACAGTGATGACTAGGTTGCGGTCCAGTGGAACTGGCACACAAGGTGATGGAGATCTCTGCAACAAAGATTACAAGAATTCAGTGTCAAAGTCCATCCCTCACAGATGAAACAGACATGTTTATGAAAGGCAGCCTCTGGGGCTCCTGAGACTTTAGCCTTCCACTCCCCCCACACCTTGTCACCTCCTGCCTGCTTAACACACCTGGTCCAGCATCACTGACAACAGGGAATTAGGCCTCAATGTCTGTGTTGAGACAAAGGCTTTAACCATCTTTTGTCTTACAAACAGAATAAGATAGGAAGAGGTGAACCAGGGGGAATAAACTCTCATCTTATGACATATTTTACTGATCTTTATTTTTTTTAAAAACTATATACTGAAGACCCACTCTTCTATCAATCAATCCAGCTATCAACTGTATTCACATGAAATCAAAGCCCGACTTCAAACACAAATTGAGAAATGAACACAAAGTTTTGCCTCAAGTCAACAGTGGAAAATAGGGGAGGGACATAATATTGACACAGCAATATATTGTCATTCTGATGCTTGAGATACGATTATCTTATTGCTTGCACCAAATATTGATATTTTAATCAAAATTATACAGCTTTGTATATCCCTGCAAATTTAGACTCACAAGTCAGTCTCTAAACGCTTCACTTAACTACAGACTGACTACATGCCCCCAGCTTTCGTTGCTGAACTGGGTGGAGACAATTACAGATTTTTTAAAAAAAACCTTGCATTCCAGAACCAATCCAAAGTCTTTAGGGCAGTCCGTCATCTTGGGGGTGGTGACTTGCTGAAGTCTTGTGCTTGTAAACATTGTCCAACCAGCCACACATGTACCACGAGATAGCTCAGAGGCGGTCATCAAAGAAGGCTCCTTTAAAATTTGTTGATGTTTGTCGTAGTTGCGGTTAAACATCTCCATTGGTTAAAAACAAACATAATGTTTTATTAGGACATGATTCATGCAACCGGCCAGACTATACATTGGCTTTGGAGGACATTACAGGACGAGTTACACCAGGAGACAGACCACCCAAAGCAGTACGTGGGAGCTGTGGCAAGCTTTTACAACACATACTGATGTAGCAAAGCTGATGTGGAGTGCATGTGGAGCACACATTTGATAAAACAGCATCAAATAATCTAAAGTTGCTCTGGGCATCCATTTTCAATGTTTTAAAAAGTTCTCTCCATGTTACAAAGAAATTCACTATATATCTGGTTTGTTTCTCTACACAGGAGAAAATCGGAGCACACTATTTCCAGGAAGGCATCTCCTTTTCAAAAATGTAAGGGGCGTTGCTGTTTGCGGCACTTCTCACCACTGTCCCAGCTACTGTCTTGCATTTTGACGCTCCCAAAAGTTCTCCGACTGTCTGGTATCACAAGACTACTGCAAATTTGACTCACCAGCTTTACTGCACGGCTCTTCGCAGCAACACCTATAACATGAATGTCGGTAACATGATCAAAAATTAATCAGCCCAGATTTACGTTGACAGCAGGATTATGACGGACATCGATAACTTGTTCAACACTGCTATCAATTGTTGACACTTCTCATGGTTTTTCTGCTCTTTTTGTATTTGTTTGTTCTTTACACTCTGTTAAGCCTCTCTGAGTTTCCTGAAAAGTGCTATGTAATTCTAACGTATTTTTACTATTGTTAAAAATTTGAAGTAAAGAGATGCATCTGCTGTCTCATCTAAGGTCTCAACCCACTTCAGCTTATACAACATCAATGGGTCAAGCAATTTTTTTGTATTTATGTATGTAATGTATGCATTTTGCATTCTTCAGTTAGGCAGATGCTTGCAATCTGTAAATTCTCGCATGATCTGACATAATCGCTGTATCGTGATGTTGGAGCCATTTTGCCCTTCTTTTGTTTCTTACATTTTTTATTGTTTCCTTGTGAGTGTGGCGGTGTCCTGTAGGAGGTGCATTACCACTGAAAATCCATATAGGTAAGCCCCAGGTGTTGTGAGAGGTTTTGATTGGA
>JAQLOL010014194.1:0-12284 GCA_029783665.1 Naso thynnoides
AACAAGAAGTAACAACATTAAAATCTGATAAACACCAACAAAAACCTTTTTCTCACCTGTTACAATAAGAAATGTTTAGCATGTTTGAACTGATTCAAACTCATGAACTAAACTAAACTTGGTGACTTTTATTATTTATATATTTGTTCAGAATTTGGAGTTTGGATTTCATCAGCTGATGTTCTACTTATTTCTTTTTAGGCCATTATTCCAACTTCTGAGTGTCTTCTAACAATTAAGAGTCCAGAACAACTTTTATTAATGTTTCAGTTTTTAATCACTGATCAGACTTAAAGACTTTCTATATCAGATTTGTTTTTTCTTACTTGTTTGGACAGACAGAGTCATTCCAGCGCTGAACAGCAGCTTCACTCCATCATTCACACACTGAAAACACACTGAACCAAAACTGCTGCAAGCTTCCTGAACGTCCACAGATCTTATGAAGGGTGCTATTTAAATTCTACTATTATTATTATTATTATTATTATTATTATTATTATTAATAATAATAATAATAATAAAACAAATGAATAACAACCAGATATGATAAGTCATTTAAAACTGGATGGGTTGTACATGATGAAACATTACAAAAAAAAAGTTTAAGTTTCTCCTGTCTAACAAAGCAACCATTGTTTAAGTCTTACTGTTTAGGTATAAATTCAGATTAATTCATATACAACAAAACTTTTGAATTATTTTCATGAGATTAAAAATCCTCATTGATTATTTTCACTTTTAATGAGGGACTTCTGAGCTTTTTTAAAGATCAAACTGATTCTGATATTTTTCATTTTTAACAGGATTTTTCAGCACTTTTGGTTTACATGCAGGTAATATTTAATTTGAGTGACAGCTGATGTCACGCAGTGGGTTGTGTGGCTTGTATTTGTGTAACATGGAGTCATTAAAGTGAGCAAAGGTGAGTTTAGGCTGCTTTCCTTTTCCTCATCCAAAGGCATTAGATAGTGTCTCAGATTTACATTACAAAGCACTCAGACCCCTCAGGCCATCGGGGAAACTTTAACTCAAAGTTCAGGATCCAATCAAAGCAAAGTGAAGCAGCTTTTAGGTCTGTTACACTTGTCAGCTCGGTTAAATCCCGGCTCGAAACATTACCCCTTACTGTGGATTTTCAGTAAGTTCAGTACAGAGGTTCTTTTTGATTTATTGCTTTTTTCAGCTCTTTATTTGCTGCTTGTTTTCAATGTATTTTGTATTAATTTGAATGCTTTATTAAAGTCTCATTTTATGTATTTCTATGTTTCCAAAAATGCACAATATTTTTTTGTTAGCTCTCATGTTTTTCTGTCCTTAAATAAGCCATGTACAGTCATAGAGCAGCTGTACTTACTGGCCTCAACAGTCAGTCTGATTCCTTCACCAAACACGAGTTTCCAGTTTGCAGTCACACTGTGTTCCTGTGTTTAACAGTTACTGCAGGCGAACACGCTAACAGTGTTTGATGTTAACTGGAAGATTACTATTATTTGTGCTACAAGTTTTCAGATATTTATGTTTGAACATGCAAATGAGGTACATTTATCCATTCAATTAAGATTTCATTTATATAAACTGAAATTAACAGCTTTAGTGTATTCTGGACCTTTTCTTTCCATGTTTCTTTCATGTTTTCTTTTTGACATGTTACTGAAACAGAAAAGCATGACATCTGTAAACTGATGAAAGCATAAAAATGTTTTCACTGTTATGCCAAATATCTGCCAACTGTTCAATTTTTTAATCTCATCTCTGCTGTCAAGTTAATGCTTTCTATCAACGAATGTGATCAAAACTCTCAGGCTTCAAAGCATTAATTACAGAAGAATTTGTTAAGTTTAAAAATGTTCAAAAAAGTATTTGGAAATGTGAAGTCATTCAAAGTGACTATCTTCATATTAAGAACATGATTCATGTATGACATCAGTGTCTTAAGCCATGAATACGATTTTTCTAAATTAAGGAAACTCCATCTGTTTGCTGTAAAGTTTCTGGCAGAATATCTGAATTTACTCACTGCTCTGTACAACCAGTTTTGTTCCTTTCCCAAAGAAAAGTCTCCAGTTTGATCCTGATGCAGTCACACAGTGAATCTGCTCTGAACCAAAACTACTAACTGTTTCCTGACGAAGCTCCAAATACTACCTGAATAATTTAGAGTTGGTGTTAACAGACTGGTCCTCAACAATCAATCAATCAGTTAATCAATAAGATTATTTAAATGTGCTGTCTATCAAAGAACAGGCAGTTGTTACATTTGAAAGCAGTGAGGAACTTTATCACATCGTCTGCAAACAAACATCAGACTGTAACTAACAGCTCAGTTGTTTACTGAATAGAATGAAATATCTCAATGATTTCATTAGACTTTTACTAACATCTTTTAAATTCATTGTAAATAGCCAGTAAAATACAAGACTGTGTTTCAGTCGATAAAGATATTTTTTTAAGTTTTTAATGATTTCAGGGTCTTCAGATGTTGAACAACCTCCAATGAACTTTTATATCTGAAGTCATCAGACTTCATATGTGTGGATAGTTTATACTCACGACTCACGACCGTCAGTTTGAGCCCTTCCCCAAAAGTCAGCCTCCTGCCTCCCATTGAATCAGTCACACAGTGAATCTCCTCTAAACAATAACTGCATGGACTCTTTTTCTCATGAAGACACTTTGCTAACGTGATTGTGTTTAATAGAAAAAAACATTATAAATGATCCTAATACAGTTAATTAAAACTAAAATTTAAGCATAACAAAGTCTCTTAATGATACGGAAGAAGTCATATTTGAGCAGTGAAAAGTTTTTTAATTAAAAGTTAATCTGTGTTTTATTTGCCCTGAAGCTGCTGGTGAACTTTTAGAATGAAGAACAGCCTAACATTGAATCAACTTTCCTTTCTTACAGTTTAATAAAGTAACTTAATAGATGAAGAGATCAGCTGTGAAGTCAAGTTATCACTCTCGCAATACAGAGCTTCCTATCATTTCTTATTTGGCTCAAAACTGAGTTACAGCTCATAGATTAAAAAATGTAACTCAACACATCACAGAAGGTGATACTCCAGACGTAAAAGATTTCAGGAGTTTAATAAGCGAAAGTTTCATCTGAAATGAATCATTATTTATGTGGATGTTTGAACCACCACAAAATGTTGGAAGAAATGAATTGATAAAGTTTTACTTTCTTAAATAATAAAGTAACTTACAGTTATTGACTCAACGATCAGTTTGGTGCCAAAGCCAAAGATGAGTTTGTAGTTTGAGGAGACAAGACACACAAAATGAAAATCACAGACCGAAAGCTGAGAGTCAACAAACGGCCTGTTTCCTCATCAAACTCCTTCACTCAAAATTGAATATGTGAGAGTCAAAAATATATTCATTATATAACATTTCAGAAATACAAACTATTCAACACAAACGTCTATTGGACATTTGAGAAGCAGATTTTACATCAACCCTCCTTCAAAAACTAAGAGAGCGTTTTACCTGATTTATCGATCACTTTGGAGCCAGAAGCAAAGATGAGCTTAGAGTTACAAACGTCAGATTCACAATAAGAAAAGCAATGGCACAAACTCAGATATTCAGCAAAAAACAATAAACCACGATGCAGCTTTATGGAAACGGCTTGTTGGATGTTTTTAGCTGAAATGTGTTTGTTTTTGTGCTCACATTTAACAGAAGTTGGCTCAAATTTATCAGGGAGTTTTGCTGTGGTCGTGCAGCTGAGATGCCGTTCACTACTTGAAAGTAACATTTCAGAAGAGAAATTATATGTTTGTTGTTTTAATAGTTGTGTTTTTGTCTTAACTTTAATAGTTGTGTTTTTGTCTTATATAGTCATATATACAAGCTACTGGTGGAGTTTAGAAAGCTGCTTTAGGTCAACCAACATTTCTGACAGATAAGTAAAACTACTTACTGGCTTCAACATTCAGTTTTGTTCCTGAACCAAAGATGGTTTTTGAGTTTCCATAACCAGTCACACAACTAGAAACCTAACAGCGAAAACCCAGAGATCAACAACAGGAACACTAACGAGGTTCAAAGGTTATGAAAAAATAAATTACTATCACTGAGCTTCATAAGGCTCAAGTCAAAGTAAATTAAAGGACCAAAGCAGTTGTATAAATATATAGAAAAACCCTGAAAGTTAGGAAGGTAACAATAGAAAAGGTGAGAGGGAGTTAACAGCTCTGTTCTGTCTGAACCAAAGACTCAACAACAGATTCATTAAAGTACAGAAGCTGCTGAAAACACTGAATTCACATCAGATCGAACAATATTCCTGACACATCAAGGAACTTACGCGATTCAACTCTTAGGTTTGTGCTGGAGCCAAAGATAATCTTGTCCCCAAAAGCATTCACACAGTGAGAAGTCTAGGGTCATAAAAGTCGAATCTGAGGCAAAACTTTCAGAGGAAACACATGCATTAAAAAACCCATCAGTTTAGCAACATAAAGATAAAATATTGGAAATCTGCTTTGGAAAAAGTCACGAAAAGCAAGTTGACTTCAATTTTTACAAAAAACTAAAAAAACAGACGCATTAACTGAGCTTTGAAAGAAATGATGAGGGGTGTCATCACAAACAAAGTGATCAGGATACACAGTCAGAAGGAGTAAAAGTATTTGTAGCTTCACTAAGCTGATCTTTAAATTTGACTGTCAAAACAAATGAGTGATGCTATCAAAGCAGGTGTTGATGTTTTTGCAGGGACTGATGGGAACAAACAGAGCAGATTTTCGTTTTGTCACTTTATGTTTGTGTCCACTGTGGATCCGTTTGAAAAACTGCAAATAATTTACAACAAATATTCAACTTACTGTCCTGCACTGTCAGTGTGATGCCCTCCCCAAAAAGGATTTTCCAGTTTCCTGTCCCCGTCACACACTGTTTGTTCCCTCAACACAAACTCTGACGCATGACTGATAGCTGCATGTTCAACATTTTCATTTATTTTAATCGAAATATTCTAAAGTTTAAGAGATTAGGATGACTTTTAAATCCCTGCAGTAAAATAACTGTTCTGTTTCTGTGATTTTCATTTTTCGATGATCACATCAATAAATAAAGCATTTAAATGAAAAGTCCAAACAGATTCATTTAGTCTCACCGATTTAACTAATTTTAAAGTTTTTCTTATTAATACTAGTCTACATATAAGAGGAACCTTAAAATAAAAAAATCATCTGAATGAAAGTCATGAACAACCTGACAGTTGTTGTTTGAAACTCACATATTAATACTCACTGCTTTCTACCATCAGTTTGGTCCCTTTCGCAAAAACGAGCCTCCTGCCTCCTGCAGCAGTCACACAATGGATATGATCTGAACCATAACTACATGCACTGTCTGTCGTCAAACGAGACTAAACACTACAAGAAAACTTTTGACGTTTTTAAAAAAAAGCTACAAGAAATTTTTTTTTATGGATGTGTGTATTCTGGCAGAAGAATTACTGCTTAGCAAATATGTTTAAAAAAAGTGACAAGAGCAGAGTGATCTGAAACCATGTATCTGACAAATGTGAGTTAGCTATTAGCTTTTAGCTTCATGTTAGTGCACCTTCAGATTTGAGCTTTTTCTGACATCAGTTGCATTTTGTTACAGATTTGTCCTCAGCTTCAAGTGGAAATCGTAGATACTCAAAGATTAAAATAAAAACATAGAAGAAATGTGATTGTACTTACTGGAGCTGACTGTTACTTTAATGCCGAGTCCAAAGACAAGTTTAGACACTCCAGAGTTTGTCACACTCTGAGAAATCCAACCACAAAAACCTGAACAACTGAAGCTGAGAGCGGATCAGTGTTTTCAGGTCTATTTCTATAAACTTTAAAGAACTTTTGCAAGTAACTTTAAGGGGTTTAAAGCAACAGATAAGTCAATGAATCAAGGACTTTGCTGACAACTTAAATCAGCTCTTATGTTAATTCAGATACAAAAACTTCAAGGGAACATTTATGATTTGTGATTTTGGGCTTTATGAATAAAATGAATTGTATAACTTAATAAGTGAACTGACCTTTAGCTGAGGTTTTACTGTATTTTGCACCGTATCGACAGCAAATATAACCTTAGCATGAACATTCAACAAACACATTTGATTTTTTTTATCCTTTAAAAATATAATAACTGGATAAAATATGAATTATGGATACTCACTGATTCCTACAATGAGTTTGGTTCCTTTTCCAAAAATGAGTCTGAAATTTCCTCCTGCAGCCGTCACACACTGAATCTGAGCTCAACAATTACTGAACAGACTGTTTCAATCTGACATATTTGCTGACTGAATCAACACACAAACACTTTTTTTTAAATCACAGTGACTAATATTAATAATGCACAGCATTGCTCATGTCAGGTGAGAAACTCATGTTTTTTGAGCTGGACATTAAAGCATTTTTAAATTTCATTCAGAGGCCTTGACAAAGTTAACGGTGCTGAAACGCAGATTATCACTTAACCACTGAAAGGATGAAAATCACCAAAAGTGCAGATTTTTCCGAGTTTTTGCTGATGAGCCTGTGGTCTGCCATAGAGTTTATCTTGGTTTTGTTTTTTTCAATTTTAGATTTGAGCTTCTTGAACATTTGAGTGGATAAACAGCAAATTAAAAAAGGAGAAAATATGTTTTAAAAAAAGAGAGTACTTACTGGAGCAAACTGTCAGCTTAGTGCCAGAGCCAAATATGAGTTTAGCAGGTGCAGAACCAGAAACACTCTGACAAACTCCAGCGCATAAACCAGAGATGATCAGAGACTGAACGCATTCTTTTAACTTTTATAAATGATTAAATCTATATCCAAATAATTTGGATACTGACAAAAAAAATGAAAAATCAAACTATTAAAATGTGCCTGTGGTTTGAAAGTGTGTTTAAACTCGAAGTTTGAGTTTTATTTAAATGGTGACTCACGTAAAATTGTCGTTACACTAGTTTAAAATGGTTTATATGTTTACATTTAAAACATGACTAATTATTTTTTGTTAACCAATTTCAACACATTGTTGTATTATTTTTCATTTCAGTTAAAAATTAACATAAATGACATTTCTATCAAACTTTTACTTGTTACATTTTGCTTTTATTATTTTTAATAAACTTAATTTTTTTCTTCATGTTTTATTTTTAATGTTTTCTATGGCTTTGTAGAGCACTTGCCTTCCCTTGTGCATGAATGGTGCTATATAAACAAACGTGCCTTCAGGTTCCCCTGATTTATGTTTATTGTAACTCAGAGACATACAAATATATAATTTTACTTTATTTTTTGTCATTTTTAAGTCTGACACTCAGAAATGTGTCAACTTTGTTTTCGTTGACTTGCTGAAGCGATGAAAGATAAGGCTCTGCAGTTGGCTGTAAGAATTCTGATCTTTTTCATTATTATCAGTACAATTATTCAGTTAATATGACGTGAGAACTTTTCTCTTGTTTTCTCTAATGGAGGTCAACAGTAACACAGGAATAATTGAACACAAGTTACTCACTGGCCTCGACTGTGAGTTTGACTCCTTCACCAAAGATTATTTTCCAGGCTGCTGCACCAGAACCAGTCACACACTGTTTCTGCTCAGATCAATAACTGATGTTAACTGAACGGTGACAACTTCAAGACTAAATCTGCTATTATATTTGAACTCCAACAGAAAAAAGACAAAAGGCCTTGTCTGAAACTGAAGACTGGGCCGACTAGCATAAAGTAAAAATAACTAATGACACCAAACTACATGAACTGATTGATCGTCATCTGATCAGCTCAAACATGGCAAACACAAACATTTTCATGGTTAATGCTAAACACGTGATTCTGCATTTCAGTGCAACAAGAAAATTCCTGCAGCTATTTGAATGAAAAAATTTGTCATCATTTTAATTAAACTATGATGATGATTTATTTTAACTTGATGACTATGAGAAATGCTTTTAAATCTCATACTCACTTGGCATAAACAGCAAACACATCATCTAATACTCACTTGTGTCGACAGTGAGTTTAATTCCTTCTCCAAAAATTAGTTTTAAGTTTCCTCCTCCAGCAGTCACACAGTGAATCTGAGTTCAACAATACTTTCTGCCAATGAGTCTGACTAATCAGCACAAAATCAATCAATAGTTATCAAAATTTAGGCAAGAAGTAAAAAAAATACCAAAATGCTGCACTAAAGAAGCACTTTATGAAGAAATAAAAATGACTAAATTTTTTTTCTGACACAACTTTGTGAAAAATGTCTCAGTTTCACTCTCAGTTTTACAAAATAGAAGAATTTTCCTTGTTTGTCTTTTTTACACAAAGACAAAGTTCTCCTGAACATTTCAGCAGCAAAAGCACCAACGTGTTGCAGTGGCTGATTAAGATTTTATTAAGAGAAATACAGAAACTTGCTTCAGTCAACAGTCAGTTTAAGACGAGCTGAAGTGACGAAAAATTCACAGCAACCAACAAACTGCGGCTGTGTCACCAGTTTGTTCCTAGATTTAAAACCAGACCAAGCATCATCTGCCAAATGCACACTGTGTTAAACTGCTGTGTGAATATTAAAGGAGGCACACAAACAATTTTTGACTGATACAAAAATTTTTCGTCTGTGTGGTTACAACAGTTAGTATTTATAACAAACGTAGTCAACGACTTTGTTAACATTCATCTTAACTCACACTGAAGCTCATCGTCAGCAAATTGTTCAAGGTTCAATTGTTAAGGTGTAATAATTTGATTTTATTAGAGTTCAAAATCAGGTTGGTCTTTTAAGTCATTGTTGAATTATGTGGTCAAGACAAAAACTTTATTTTGTGATAATTGTCTAAAAATAATAAATACAAATAAACAAACAATATAATTATTTAAGTTGGATTAATGTTTTCTGCTGTCAGTGCTGCCATTTTAACTTTAACAAGCAAACAACAGTACAGTATGTGCGGTATTTGACCCCTAATACTCACTGCTTTCCACAGTTAGTTTGATTCCTTCTCCAAAAATGATTTTCCAGTCTCCAGATGCAGTCACACAGTGACTCTGATCTGAACAACAACTGCAGCGACTGTGCAGGAGACATTTTTAAAAGATTAAACAGATGTTGTTCCTTTTCACTAGACTACCATATGCTTTGTTGGACCTTACATATTTATCTAATCATTCTTAAAATAGAGGCTCTAGAAATAGAAATTTGTTTGTGTATTATTATGGTAATGGTAAGTGTCAGACTTTCCACAAGAATATTAAATAAACTATTTAATGCTGTAACAGCAACCTGACTGTGAATAGATGAAGAGACATATGCATCCAAATTAATCTCAGAGGGTAAATATCGTGAAATTTAAACCAATGAAACACATTACTGCTGTCCAGTAGAAACGTCCTACTTGTTCTAAAAGTTCAATGATGATGTGCTGCTGGTTCATTTAGAACATTTAGACTCAATTAACAAAACTGAAAGGATCCTGTCTGTCCCACATGAGTTGACATTTTTAAAATACTTAAACACTTATTCAGATTTCTGTAAGTTAGCTTAATGCAAGAAAAAACATTCAAACTATTCTCAAGAACACCTTGTGCTGAATATTTGGCTCCTAAATGTCACTACATTTTCCGCCAATACGTTCAGTTACAGGACAGGAACAGCAGAGATCCAAAGCATTTTAAATGATTTTGTTAATACTCACTACTCTGGACTGTTACTTTGGTTCCTTCTGCAAAAATCACTTTGTAGTTTCCACTGAAAGTCACACAGTGGCTTTGATCTGAGCAACAACTGCTTAACTGATTTCCTCACAAACACTGAAGATGAAGGAAATGCAAGAATGTCTGATTTAAAGTTTTACTTAATTTACTTAATTTACCGGCTTTAGAAAACACAAAAGCAGAATTCAGATTATGATGTTTTCAACAACTAAGATTTAAGGTTTGAGAAAATTTAAGGTCACACAGATTTTATCAGGTTAGAATGTGAGTTAGAACTCAGGTGGAGGTGGCTTATATCCCAGTTTCAAGGGATTTCTGAAATATATCAGAGTAACTGAACTTACTAGCTTCAACGTTCAGTCTGAGCCCTGAGCCAAAGATCAGCCTGTAAGCATTCACACAACACGAAGCAGCAGGACACAAACTCTGCAGGCTTCAACGAGAGCAGTGAAGAGAGCTGCAGTGTCCTAATCCAGCTTTAACATCTCTCATTCTGCGAGGTCAAATCTGATGTGAACTCAACATTAAAAAGTCTGACTTCATGATTTAAAGATGGATTTTACTGTTTCAGAGCAAAATGAAAAGTTAATTTACTGCTGCACCAGAGGACATAAATAATGTCTGTGGAAATCATGGTGTTATAAATCCAGTGAGTTGTTATTTCTATGGTAGGATTAGAATATAAATGAATGTGCAGCAAAATTCTCTTAGTATCAGATTTAAGTTTCCATTAATGTTTCATGATTTATTTGTAATTGTTAACATTTAGTTTGAAAACCTATAAAAACTCAAATATTTGAACTTGTAATGTTTTTATCTGAGAATATATATATGTGTGTTTTGCATTTAATTTTATTTAATTTTCCCAAAGGTTTGCATGAACATGCAGGTTGTTACAGGTTTGAATTAGGAAAGTGTTTTCCAATCACCTGTTCGTTTGAGATGAAGAGTTTAATAAACAACCAGAACACAATGTTTTTATTTACACATTTTCCCTCTGGGGGGTTTCAGCCTAAATAAGTCTGTGAGTCTTCAGTCAAATTTGCTCAGTGAAAAACAATTTTACATTCTTGAATAAAGTGAATATGTATTTTGTGGGAATGACTGATTTTACATCAACCGTGTGTGTGTGTGTGTGTGTGTGTGTGAGCAGACTCACGTGTCTCCACAGTCAGTTTGATTCCAGCTCCAAATGTCACTTTAACAGTGTTTGTCCCACAGTACGGACTGACAGAACAAAAACTCGCAGAGGTTCAGAAAATGTTTCCATTCACCAAATGCAAGAAACCCCAAAAAACTAACTGCACAAGACGGAAAAATGGTAAAAAAAAAACCACTTTTGTTTTAACAGTTTACATTTTTAACTCCTGGCAGATATCTCTAGAAATGTTTCTGATGTCACAACATTTCCTTGTCTGTAATTTTTTGGCTTTTTTTGAAGAATTTCCTTAATTTCACATTTCAGTTTCAAACATTTTCATCACTTATGTGATTGATATTGCATACTGTTGAACTTTTTTATGTTTCACTCTGTTAGTTTGAATTCACTGGTTGCAAACATGAAATGTTGCTTCAGTGAGTATGCAGTTACATTATGATTTTACAGAATTATGAAACCAAGTTCATCGACTCTAACTTGGATCATTGAACAAAGCTTTACAGACACATTTCAGTGCAGAATGAAAAGAGTTCAGCTTACTGGTGTGAACGTTAAGTCTACAGCCGCTTCCAAACAGAATCCTGTTAGCTGTCACACAGTTTTAGACCTCAGGACACAAACGTCAGTGACTCGATTCTGCAGCCAATAGCAGCAAATTCAGAGTTACAGGAGTGAGGGTCAAAAAGTTTTCAAAACAGATGACGATCCAATATTATGTGACAATAAATATACACTTCATGTTTTGCTTCAGTTAACAAAAAATTAAACCTTAGACCTTTGGGTCGACAGCAGCTTGTTTCTGCAGCTCATACTGGAGAATTTAGTAATTAGTTCATCATGTCAATAAATATGTCAACTGCACCCGTAAAAACTCAGAAAGAGTCAAGCGAAAAGAAGGGGTTTTTCTGGAAGAAAACTAAAGGACTCAAACTAACTTAGAGTTTTTCACATGATTTTGGAATTTAGGTTGATGTTTTGATTAAGTTTTTTAAATTTATTTACCATTAATGTGAAACCACCAACTACAGTTTGACCTGCCAGAATTCACTATTCTGCGTATCTCATGGCCTGTGTTCAGTGGTGTTTCAGTTCATCTTGTTTCAGATTTTCAGCCTTAAGATGATTTTAAAGGTTTCATGAAAGTCCAGCCTGATTCGTCATAACAGCAGCTTCTTCCCTTTCTGTTCTTGTGTTTGTACAGTTTCCAGTTTAAAAAAAAAACTTTACTTCTTATTTTAAAGGTGTTTCATATAAATAATGTGATTGATATCTGTATCCAAACTTACTGGCTTCGATGTTTAATCTGGTTCCACCTCCAAAAATGATCCTAAACTGATTTCCATTATTCACACAACGTGAAGCACCATAACACAAACTGAACCAAACTAGATTTTTTTTTAAAAAAAACATCATTAATTATAC
>JAQLOL010014195.1:0-12276 GCA_029783665.1 Naso thynnoides
AACATCTAAAATCCTTAATGTGCAAGGAACCGAACTTCTTCTTAAACTGTGTGTCAGCTCAAATCTTTCATCTTTTGTCCAAACAACGAGCCCGAAATACAATGACTCCTTATTTATTATCATAAATGATACGAAAAAAAAGCAGCAAATCCTCATATTTTAAGAGGCTAAACTGGTTATTCTTTTCTTTGAGAAAAGACTGAAACAATTATAAAAAAAAAGTTGGTTATTAAATTTTCTATCAATCGACTAATCAATTATTCAATTAATTGTTGCAGCTCTAGTGGTGTGTGGCACCTCGAACACTGGCCGTCAGTGTTTGGGGACAGAATGGATCAAAACGTCACGATAACTTGTCTGATTTATAGTTTGATATATAATTTTTATCAGTAATATATAGAATTTAACATTACAGTGAATTATTTCATCCACAGGTGAAGTCGCATCACATTTTGTTGACATTTTTGACCCACTGTCATAGATGCTGTGTGAGAATAAGCAGTGTTTTTACTGAATAGTTAAAGTGCCTATAGAGTAGCCACACTGCCCACTTTAGCATTAGCTCATTAAATTCTTCCATTCTCCATTAAATGCTGTGATAATCCTTAAAATGTGAGTGTTTTTCAAATGTGAGTTAATTGAAACTAAACCTGTTACTGTAACTGAAACTCTTATGTGAGGAGAACTGAACAATAACAGATTTTTCTGACTTAAACATGTTAATCAGGCTACATTTTAAGTCCGATTATAATTTTCCACAAACTTTTTTACAAAACTGCAACTTTTATGTCTGCAGACTTTCACTCTGTCTGAATGACGGCTTCAATCTCTGCTTTGCACGTCAAAACCTGCTGCAAACAAGCACGCATGCAGAGAAGCACAGGATGCAAAACTAAAAGTTGAGCTGTTTCAGTTTTAGCCACTTTTCTGAGTACCTCTGGCAACATGCAGTCTTGTTGGATTTAACCACAGAATGTGTAGAGAATACTTAATTTTAAAAACGTCGCCTTGTCCTTCCTCCTTTCCCCTCATCATCACATTTGCTTCTTTTCCTCCAAAATCTCTTCCTTCTTTGCCCTTTTGGTCCCTAACTTTGTCCTCCCATTATCCTGTGTTATCTCTTCCCCCTCCACCTCTCTCTCTTTCTTATTCTCTCCTCTGTCTTGTTCCGGGTTCAGCCAGTAGTTTCTCGAAGCAGCCTCGCCACCATCCCATGCAGGCTGAGCAGAGAGGAGTAGGCAGATCGCTCCCACAGAAGCAAGACGGGAGACTTTCATGAGATTTTTAACCTGCAGGAGTCAAAGCGCCCTCTGTCAGGTGAGCATACTTACTGCAGCATAAAAAAAACCCAACATGGACCTGCTTTTGTTCCACTGAGTGTACAAAATACCCACATTTGTGCATTGTATTTTCTTATCTGATGTATTGCTGTAATTTAAAGTGAGAGAGGTTTAATCCATCATGAAGAAGAAATCATAAAGCAGCTGAAGGATTCAGGTTTGTCACTTTGCGTCTCACTCCGCCCTGTGTGTTTTCAGCGTGTGAGAACGGCTGGAGGTCCTGGCTCATAAACGGGGACAGGAAGACGCCCACAGACTACATCAGGAACAGAGCGCTCTACGTCACAGAGAAGTAAGTGGGGCATCACCTCTCAGGAGAACATCTCCTTTCATTAAATCCCCGACTGCATGGCAGACACGAAAACATGGAGCAGAGAGGAGAAGGAAAGGTTCTTGACAAAGCGCTGCACCATCTGTCTCTGTGTGGTCAGTCAAACGTGGATCGAGCCGTCCTCCTGAGAGAATCTCTGATCTATAAATCTCTTCAGCTCTTTTGAAATGTAATCGACAAGAAGATGGTCAGTGTGTCGACTGTGTTGTGTGCCTCTTTCAGAAAGCTGTTTTCTCTCTCTCTCTCTCCATCAGCTTCCTGTGCTTTGAGAAGAACAAAGTCATCAAGCTGGTCGACATCACTGACATACAGAAGGTAACCGCAGTTTGAATAACAGGCAGGAAAACTGATGTAGGAGTTATGAATTTGCATGTCATTTTGCACGAGTATGTACTCTATACCTGCTGATTTGTTTCATTGTATAATTATATGTATTTGAATTTTTTTTAAACACTATTTTTTTGAAACCCTCCAGTACAAAGTCCTGTCGGTCTTACCAGGAAGTGGGATGGATCTCCGTCCACACAGAAGGTACAGTACATAGAGACTGAAGGGTTTTTTTTGTTCAACTACAATTTAAGAAACTTTCTCTGAGATCTAGTATCAAACTTTGCACATACATCATGTTGTTTATCTCAAATATGCAAATGAATAAACATAATCTTTTTTTCTTTTCTGTCTGTGGACTTTTTTCTCTTTTGCTGGCATTTTTATTTATTTCTGCGATGGCGCGTTTGTTTAATATGTATTTGCTTGTTTGTTTATTATTTGGTATAACAGCGACTTGGAGACCGAGCTGCAATTAAGACAGCGCACGAGATCAGGGCATTATTCCTACATATTTAAACTGTTCCAGGCAAGGTCACACAGAAGTTCATGTTGATGGTTATATTTTAAGTGACTTGATACTCAAGGATCAAACCAGTGTTACTACATGTCGTTGTCCTTTGTTAACATTATCCACACTGGGTTAAATAAACCCCGCGCATTTTTCCAAAAACAGCTATGTCGTGTTTGTTTACATTTTGTCCATATTCAATAAACGTTACAGTAAGAACCTGAAAGTGTGTTTCAGTGTTAAAAAGAACGACTTTGTCAAAATGTCCCTCGTCACGCTAACATTCGAGCTAGGAAGGCAGCACATGTAAGGAACTATTTTCCCAGGCGTAATAACTTTCATCTCCATGGTTCCCCTCCCTCTCTCTCTCTATCAGCAATTTTTCTTTAATACGATGACTTAAACATATTTAGCAACTTTCACATGTTCCTTGGTGTTTCTTTATCCTGTTTCAACATGAATGGCAGTGAATGGGGTTTAAATATACTGTCTGAGATCTACTCAAGTATACACATGGTTGAATTTTACCAACATTTGTAGAAGATGGGGTAATCTCAGCTCATGGTAAGAGGTCAAAAACAGACTGATATGGTCCTGTAAATGTTCTGAAGGTTATTACTCAGGAAGTTAGGATGTTGTCTGTATTGTCCACAGCCTTTATTGCATGTGATATCATTTTTACTGCTTCGTTTTGCATCAAATCATGCAAGCTTGTGCAGCTACCACATGTATTATGTTGATATTAATGATCTTTCATTTCTGTTTCTTTCAGCCATTGATGTTTGGTGCCATGATTCACAGCAACAGAGCTTTCAAAGTTTTTTATCTTTACCCAGTAGATGAAGATTATGACCACCACCAAACCACCGGCCGGTGCAGAGCTGTAGACAGCCTGCATCCCAGCAACATGTCTCTACGCTGGGGCGAAAGTCTTGGTGGAGAAGACCTCCTGAGCTCCAACCTGACTGGATGATACCTAAAAAGGCCACCACACTTTTTGCTCCCCTTCTCCTCTTGTGATGGGCATCGGCTTCCCGATCCATGGCCATCAGCCAACTTTGATTGGTGGATTTCCTGTTCAGGTTACGCTGGAGGGGACGTGTGGGCGTGTCGGATACTTGTAGTACTTGTACTGCGTAGTTGGGGGGGGGAATTAAGCTCTCAAATTGCATCAAGTGGCTCTATTTTTCTCTTTATCCATCAGTCAGTTGGGTGACGATTTCAAGGAGTGCTCATTCTGTATCACGATTATTAAAAACACATAGAAGATAAACAAGAAGTCCTTTCAATGGCCAGACATCTGTAGGAAAAAAAATAAAATTGTACTTTAAAAAATCAGTGCAAAAAGGCTAACAGTTATGTTGAAATCTTTAGACACTGATTGGTGCCTCATGGCGTTATAGTGTGAGTGTGGTTAGTGATTGTTTTTATTTTAATGTGTATTGGCTGTGAAAATGTCAGATCACTCTTTTAATTTAATTTAATTTAATTTGAATTTAAGTCATAAAGACATGCCTAATTAGCTCATTTTTTCTAAATGTGCATTCACACAGCACCCAGGATTTGATAAAGAGCTGATTCTTCCTTCAAGCTCTCTCCAGAAGAAGTGATTAGTTTTCTTTGTTATTTGCAGTAAATCTCCAGCTTCATGCAGAGCAGACATGGTCATGGTGGACAGAAATGGCAACATCAGTGTTGGTGACATCAGAGTGTCCATTGTGACCTGATGCACCGTTTTGAAAAATGTACAGAAAAGCAGAAACAGAATCAACGTATGTTTCACATTGTATTGAAAAAATGAAATAAAATGTGTGCACTCATTACTGAAAGGCAATTTGGTGGAAAATCATCAAGCCAATATTAAAGGACTTGTTCTACATTTGCGGATCTTGCCAAGAATAAGATGAGAAGTTCAACAGTGCTCGTGTGTGTGTGCTAAATATGAAGCTAATGCCAACAGGCGCTTAGCTTAGCACAGATTTAGTTCATTTAAGACAGAGCCTGGCTCGCTGTTTCCAGTCTGTCGACTGCTGGCTGTATGTAGTTATTTAATACAGAGGTGGAAGTTATAAATCACTGTGCTGATCCAAGTCTTATTTTGTAGTTTTGTGCAAAGATTTGTCATCACTGTTCACTTTTTTAAGGGATTGTGTCACAGTTCAAATGCGCTGAAGAACATTTAAGTGGCGATTGATAAGTTTTTGCTGTAACATGAAAGGAGACAAGTTACTCAGCTCCTGTTACCTGCATGTGCAGCTCAACTTTTTAGGTGATTACGCTTGAAGTTAATAACCAGTGTGGTATGAATGGTTCAGGTGATTAAAAAATGTCAAGTCAGCCCTAAGAAAATGGATGATGTCTGCCTTCATGCAGTCATCTGCTATCTCTGTCGTAAGGGCTCACCCAAGTTTCAAAAAGTTTATTGTCACTCTGACGTACAAGTCGGTAGTAAGTATCGTGTGAAATATTTTTGCTGGCTAAGCAATTCAGAAAGTGCAGTACAGTCAGTTTAAAAAAAAACTGATGTAACAGTGTGAGGAGTCAAAATATTGCTCATGAAGGCAGATAGGACAGGAAAAAAGAGGATTTGTAGGCAACATGAGTGAATGGTGCCCCTCGAACAACATGAGGAAGATGTAGGCTGCAGATAACGATCATTTTCACTATCAATTAATCTACAGATTATATTTTAGATTAATCGATTAATCATTTATTCCATGAAATGTTTAAAAAAAAGTGAAAAATGCTCATCTCAATTTCCCAGAGTTCAGTCTGAGGTCTTCAAATTGCTTCTTTTGTCCAAACAGCAGCCCAAAACACAAAGATGTCACATTTATTATCATAAAATGATACCAAAAAGCAGCAAATCCTCACATTAAAGAGGCTAAACCAGCAATTCTTTCACAGTTTTATTTGAAAAATGAAACAATTAATTGATTATCAAAATAGTTGGTGATTAATTTTCTATCGATTGTTTATTTGATTAATTGTTGAACCTCTACTGCTGCTAGAGGAGACAGGGAGTTTTTAAAGACATGTCTATTGCAAAAGATAATGTGATGTACACTTTTTAATTGAAGTAAATGAATTTAAGATATTTTGCTCTTACCTCTGTCTTCATTTTTTTTTAAAGTTCTACCATTGCGTCACTTTTAATTTGACCTTAAATAGAAGATCTGACTGATTTTTGGTTCTAAGCTGCAGTACCACTTTACGGCCACATGAGGTCACTGGTAAACCATGTGTTGGGATGAATCCGTTTGGAGAGAAAACTCCTTTTACCTCTGTCTGCACAAGTAGATTAGGATCAGCCATTCAAGGATGTTTTAGAATTATGTTCCCTGTGTGGAAAAAACAGAGTGGGTGTTTTGTTTCATACAAAGTCCCCGCCAAAATCTAATCCCATTTCTATGGTGATTAGATGGCCAAAGAATAAATATAGAGGCAAATGAAGACATGTTTGCACTCAGTCTTGCTCTTGTGATCTCTGTAGTTGAGGCAACAACATTTTATGCTATGTGTTTAGGTATGTGAACTTTTTTTTTTCTTACCATTTTTTGGGTTTCTTATGTGTGTGGACATATATTTTGTCAATGTGCCTTTGGAAGAAAACAACCAGAATGCCTTGCAAAAATCCACAGGCTGCAGCCAATATTTGTTATTTTTAGCAGCGACCAGCAGCTGAATAGGTCGGTCGGTTGATTGGTTGGTCAGTCAGTGGGTCCACAAAAATTCTCCTTTCTTTAGCAGCCACAGCTTTTATAATAGGAGGCTGAAATTTGGCATGAAGGTCAAGTGTGTGTGTGCATTTTGTTCACGCCAATTGGCTAAAAGAGGCGTGGCAATGGGGGTGACCTATTGCAAAAAGGCTGGTAGCCTCCGAATGGATTCATGGACTTACACAAGATTTACTGCAAAGGTTTGTTATGAACCGAAGTACAGCTCATTAACTGTTAGTGCCAACTGGCAAAAAAGGGGGCGTGGTCTGTCACAAAAACCTGCATAACTTTTAATTGGATTTATGTAATATGGCCCAACTTTGTCAAAACATTCAACAACTTCCATTGGTCATGACTTGCCCCGCGCCTACACTTTACCCCCACCCCCTTTCATAACTCATCAACCATTTGTCATAGACTGTTTTTTGCAAATTCTCATTTTCTTTAATTTGCCAAGTGGCTTGGAGGTAGATAGACTTATCCATAACACCTCTCAAGGAACAGATGTCAAAACTGTGATGACTTGATGAAGAGACTCGCAACTGTTTCCTTATACGAAGTTTCACATCCCCGAGCTGTGAGAAGCCCTGATTGCAAGGTTACATGTGGCAGGCTAGTTTTTCTGCACCATGCTTCCACAGGATGTATGGTTAAAGCTGTGCATTGCTGCAAAAAAACTGGATTACCTGAAAAACATACGTCTGCATTCTTGCTACAAAAAACATTGAAGCACGTTTATGATAAAATATTACATTCCTTTTTAGACTATTGTCTAAAAAAAAGTGATGGTATTATTAAATGTAAACGGAAAAGTGTAACCTTATAAGAGATGTGATTCTTTTTACTACACTTGCAATATAAAGCATTACTCCGTTGCATCTTTATCCATTTGGAAGCATTTTTGAGATGCAATAAACTAGATTTCACGGTAAGACTGACCTGAGAAAAGAGTGCTTTGTAATTTGCTGTAAATTCACCGTGGATATTCAGCATTAATACTGTGTTTCATGAAATTTGTGAGAAACTGATACTAATTATTTATGTTTGGCATGTAAATTAACCTTTTCTTTTGTTAGTTAGATAACTGTAATTTATCGGTGTACAACTGTTTTCTTCGGTCAAGCAGTAGGCATGTTGACTTTCATTCTTTTACAAGTCCAGTTTCTACCAATCAGCATCATACTGATGATGTGGCCAAATTTTTCTCTTAGATCATAATACTTTTTATTAATCGAACCCGCTTACAAGACGGGCTGTTCCTGAACAACTTGCTCCAGCTGTCTGCGTTTCCATGCTCACCAGGATGTATCTTCAGGTACTTGTTCTGTTTAAAAGCAATTGTCATTAAAAAATGACATATTTTCAATAAATTCAAGTATTTTGCTTCCTTTGCACAAGGAATGAATATTACATAATTTTGAGCTTTGTATTTTATGCCTGCATTCGCTGGCTGGCCAACACGATAAGAGTATTCATAGTAATTCTGCAGTAAATTCCACCACAGAAGAGATTCGATGATCCCTGCAATTAGGTGTGGGGAAAAAATACTGGCCGACATACAGTATGTATCGGTATCATTTATCGGCCAAATGACTTGTAAAATATCGAATACCTGCAAAAAATCCAATAATGTGCATCCCTAATAGCAGCTCAGGAAAGCAAAATTCTTACAACTACTCAGCTGCTACAAGGGGCAACACAGTAAGCCATCCATGTTCAGACAGTAGTGGAAGAGCTGAAATTTTATAGCCCACTCATAAACATTTGAGGCCCATTAAGCTTGAAAAGTTAAAAAAAACAGCCTCAAATTGGCTAACATCAGCACAAAAGTGTGCCCATCAATCATGATCAGGATTTTGTCTTTTTTCTGTCTTTTTTATCGTTTACCGGCCCAGGAAGTCAAGTCAGATATTCAGATAGAAAACTGTTGTAAAAATAAGATGGATTCTCCCTCAGCTGCCTGTTGTATTAATATTACATGTTCATTATTCATTTATTTTTTTAAAATAATAACATTAGCTTGTAAACCAGTTTTCTGGTTCAGCATTTTCTCAGATTTGTTAGTTGGTGAAAAGTTGATGTATTTAAAAAAAAATAATGTTATTAACAGACCGTTAATGGTCGGCAGAGAGAAACTGAACAAACTGACAACCAGTAAAAAACACACACACACACACACACACAGTGGTGTGTACATGACATTGCTCGGAGTTCTGCTGACAAAGCCCAATTTGTTGAGCATTTGATCCTGATGACTTTGATTTAATTTCAATCATTTCAAAGCACTTGATGATGAGGATTATGTCTGTCATTGTCCTGGAGAGGAGGCCCCTGAATGTTGCCCAGGGGCCCGGTGAAGTGTTCATCCAGCTGTGCCGAGGACAACAGATGCAGTTTAAGTCAAGTTATCGGCTAACTCTGCTGTATTACTCTGAATCAAATGTTGCCCGTCCCTGTGAATATCGGCCTGATGAAATTCAAACATAAAATAAAATAATCGCCATTAATCTGTTATCTAAAAAATATGACAAATGTCACAAACATAAGACACAGAATGTCTCTCTTTCTGTCTCTCACACGCATGCTTCAGTGCCATGGCAACAGAACGATGCTCCTCTATAAAAGGCCGTCAAACGCTCTGATCGTTCTCTTTGCGCTTGGACTTGCACATTGTTGACCTGTTGACCTGTTGCAGACAAAACAAGTGGAAAGAAATCTCTCTTGGAGAACCGCTAGAAAGTTTCGACTGGAAAGCTTGTTGGAGAATTACAAACACCTGCTACATCTACATTCGTATTTTTGGAAAAGCCATCATCTTTACAAAGACCGTCGGTGCTGACCCGGAGGACATGAGACCGGAAGCTGCCGCAGCGATGGATGCTGGCCATCCAGGTAAGACAACACAAATATTTATTTGATCATTTGACTTCTGATTCATTCATTTAAATGTTTTAAAAAATCAGAAACTTTCGACTGTAGGGAAATTTGTACATTTTGTTCGATGCAAAGGGAGACTGTTGACACTATGCTGTTGACACTAAGAGTTTTGAGGACAATTTCTCGTTGTGATGTGATTTTTTTTTTTTTTTTTTTTTGATCGGCAAAATGTAAGATTCCCGGGAAAAGTGTGGCGCGTTTTCTTCATGTTTTGAAAACAGTTAATTTTGCATCAAAAAATCTTCATTGAAATGATATTAGAATGATGGCGACCTTTTCAAATTTTGGAAGATGCGGAAAATGAGTTTTGCTTGAGCACCATGGAGACGATGGAACGTCAGCACGCGCAGGTGTATTCATAGCATCTTGAACTGTTGTTTTGTTTTGATTTTTGCATGTTGGTTTCAACAACATTCAAATGTTCGTTGCTCGTTAGCACTGTTTTATTTTTTTTGGTGGAGAATCGAGCCAGGCCTGTTTGTCTGTCAGTGGGCTGCATGTGCGTCCTGCGTCCACGGTGACATTCTTTCACACACCACGTGATGTGCAGCGCAGATAAAGATGACTTATTAACTAATACGGTCCGCACAGATGTTAATGTGGTTATTTTGGTGAAAAAAAAATGTGGTTGCGCCTGATTGAACCAACGCACTGTGCGTCATGACGCATGTAGCGCAATGCAAGTCACGTTTGACAGTTTTATGATGTTTACTTTGTGCTGTGTATAAAATTTTCCCCGTTATCGAGTTTTCCTCTTCTGTCAGAAGAAAAGTGCAAAGAGCCGTGCGTAAATGCGCACAACCTGCTGTTAAGGAGCTCCTTGTTTCAGCTTCATTATACTCATAACGTTTTCTAATCCACTGTTCCTCAGACCCGGTTAAGTTTAGAAATATAATTTGATGTTCTGATGTTTGTCAGAATGCTCATCAGTTATGTGTGTAAATACTCCAGTAATGCAGGACTTATATCTTCAAACATGTTTTCTTTTCTATAGCTTCAACTCTTCAGCCATAAATGTGAACATCATCATAATTTTTATTTTCAGAATTTCCATCATTGTGAAAAGGGTTCATAAATTAGCCAAACAATTCCAAGTTTTTTTAGTAACTAAGTTCAGTAAATAATGGTTGTCATTAAATGTCCCATGAACAACAGAAAACATAAAAACAACACAAAAGTTTTGTTTTAAACTGCAAAATCTTTAATATGACTGTTTGAAGAGCCTCTTGTGTGACGCGTTTAATTATAGTTTTACTGTGATAGTTTGCATATGGCTCGGCTGTTTTTCTTTTCTGTTACTTGTATTTTTGCTTGTTCGATTCCTAACATGTGATGTAATGAGAGAGATTTAAAATTTGTTTTCATTGTTTTCCCTCTCAGTTGTTGGGAACCGCGCCGTTGACCATCCTGCAGGCCACGGCCTCCCTGCAGACGACTGGATCGTCATCTCCTCTGACGAAGAGGACGGACCGATCGTCCTCTCCTCTGACGAAGAGGAGGCAGGTGAGTATGAGGCAGGTGAGTATCAGGAAGCTATGTTAAATGGTTTCATACGTCGGTTCATTGACAGCTCGTCTGATGAAGAGGAGGCAGATGAAGAGGAGGCAGGTGAGTATGAGGCAGGTGAGTATCAGGAAGCTTTGTTAAATGGTTTCATACATAGGTCTATTGACAGCTCGTCTGATGAAGAGGAGGCAGGTGAGTATGAGGCAGGTGAGTATCAGGAAGCTATGTTAAATGGTTTCATACATGGGTCCATTGACAGCTCGTCTGATGAAGAGGAGGCAGGTGAGTATGAGGCAGGTGAGTATGAGGTAGGTATAGTGAACGAGAACTTACACGGATGGATGGCTCCTGTGGAGGATCAGGACTCTGATGAAGATGAGGACGATTTGAGAGAGCTCGATCTCTTGTCTGACTCAGACTTCTACAGCAGCAGTGATTCGGGGTACAGCTCCGTGGACGACAGTTCAGCTGATAGTGATGATGACCAACACCTCCCTCTCAACAGGTGGAATGTGCGAGACGAGCTTTGGTGGCAGCGAGCGGCTCCTCCTCGTCTTCCTGCTGTTCCTGAGCACTTGGTTGTCAGGGCCCCGGAGGAGTGTCCTGGGCAGCAGGAGGATCATCTTCAACACCCTTCAGATTCCCAAGGGTGTGAGGAGTGTGCTCCCTCAACCTCAGGCTTTCGTGTCTCTTTTAAGAGGAGCCGAGAGGAGGAGGACACAGGTCAGGAGGGCTCTAAGAGACAGAGGTTAGACTTTGAGGGCAGCCACGAGGAGCCAGCTCCATCCACCTCAGGGCTTGGTTCATCCACGAACAGGAGTTCCTGGCCAGGTCCTTTAGGTTTCCCTAGATTTCCGGACGACAGTGACTCTGATTAGGTCAGACGGCACTGTTTGCTGGGGTCTGGGTTCTCAGGGCTCTGAGTTCCAGTATGAACAGTCTCCTCAGAGGTCATGATCATATCTAAGCAGAAAGATGATGTTGCAATGTGCTGTGAAAACCTTCAGCTGCTTTCTGAGATGGGACTGCAGCTGCCAGTCAGAGGCCGAGTAGAGAAAGAGCCCATCGTTGCTTTTAATTGTGGGCAGATTACTCTCCAGCTCTGACAAAGGTGACGGCCTTCATCTTTCGGTGGTGTTTGCTGGTGTTGTCGTTGACCTCGGTGAGCCAGGCCTCGAATCTCTGTTGAACTTCTGCACTGCTGTAAAATCTGAGTCCTGAGTCGAAGAGCTCGTCCAAACACTTGACTGGGCACTTTGTGATGGAGCGAACGTGAGTTCTTAAGAATGAGAAGCAGAATTTGTCAACCACATTCTCCTTCTCTCGCTCCATGTAGGCTTGAATCTCTTCTTCTACAGATGATGAATTTCTTGAGTCCTTGTAGGATCCATCTAGTCCCCTGAACAGATGAGAACATGAAAAAAGGGGATTCCTTCTCATTTCTCACATTTATTAGTTCAGACACTGTAGTTGTGTAATAATTTGGTGTTTTTTTCTGTATAAGGTGTGGATTGTGATATCAGACAAAGGTAAGACAAATCTCCTCCAAGTTTTAATGTTACTCACCAGTAGTTTGAAAATTGTGTATTTTACTGACTTTGTTTC